>JAQIWH010003189.1:0-20968 GCA_034695005.1 Cryptops parisi | reverse complement strand
ATCTTATACCCTTATACACTCACTCGTTACATTTATTGTACCCATGTTTTGTGGAAATAAACAATTTGAAAATGAAAATGAAAATGAAACTGTGTGAAATTTGACGATTCCGACTGTTACTGTTGCAAAGAAATCTTGTTACAAAGATTCACATGCTGATTGGGGGATAGTACGGGTTCTGCTTCGCTCCGCCATGATTTACATTCGTGAATAATATCATTGCGAAAGTCATGTGTTACCTGCAGCTTATGTCGGGATAGAAAAACTGAAGCAACTCTAAATTCGTTTCTTCTTTATCATCATCACCATCATCACATTCTACTCCAACTTCTAGAAAGTGATTCCAACATCTCACGTTATGAGGATTGGCTAATAAATCTGGATTAAATGATACATAAATTTTATTTTCTAATGCAAGTTTATAAAGAGTCGTCCCAAATTTGGCACCAAGTTTTATGAGACCGATTCAATCCGAAGACTGATTCAGCCAAACTTGGGCTGATATTTTATTTATATAGAAAAAAATACCAAGAATCAAGATTCTAAAATGCAATTTTAAATTCTTGCACATTTCCAAGAATTTACCTGCGAATCTTTGTCCTTCGTCCTCACAAGTAATGTTGATCATTAGCTTGTATCCTTGCATGAAGTTTTCCTCGTAATCGGATGAATTATCACTACACGACTTGATAAGAAGTCCCAGTGGTCGATCGCATTTTGGGATTTCATCGGGATTCCTTACACGAACCAAAAACATAAATGTGAGTCATTTATCACTTTTTGTCAATGGACTATCATTTAATTAATGTCTGTATTTGTGAGTTAACTGAAAACCATTCTAAAATTATAGAAACCCATTTGCAAATGCAGTACCTTCACTAATCTCGTGTCACTTAACAAAATGAGTGTTATAAGCATAAGCTTACCGACACACACGGAGCTGGAAAACTATAAATTATAGGAGATATGTTACGGTGCCAATAGATTTTTAGTAGTTCTATGTGCTAACAGGATAATAAATTTGTGGTTTATTTTTGTTGATTACTAGCTGAACTAGTTTACTTCGCTAGTTTCAACAATAATAAAAAAATTATGAAGCTGGGGTGTACAAAGATCGAATTTGTCAGCTTCTTAGTACACATTTTAAGATGATCTATAGCCTATACCTTTCTCGGAGTTACTTTAACTTGCCGGGAAAATGGGCCCAGTCGTATTCGATTCATGAACGTACAAACAAACAGAACAACTTAATTTTATTTATTTTTTATTTTATTTATACTGTGTATATTGGTTACCTGCAAATATGTTTGAAAGTGTATCTGCGTCGAGTATTGATGTTATTGGAACCGACAGCTACAAGAGGAATGGTTAGGAAGTCTCTCCAACACAACTCGTGTTTTCTCATTTCAAGTTCGATTTCATTGCGTTTGTTTGCTAAACACTTTTGTATTTCGGTTTTGTTACTATTGGTAAGTAACAGGTCCGGTTGTGATTTAGTGTTCACCACTAGAAGACATGTCACGAGAAAAATAGCGTTAATCTACTAATTATTATCAGAAAAAATAATTAACGTGCTTGCAATAAGTATAACTTTGATATGATGATATTTTTGTTGTTGTAAGAAAAATCAAATTGTATCATTTATTCAGAGTCAGTGCAGTACTGTATACTACGTACTTAGTGCTTTAATTAGGTGAACCGCTTGTTTAAGTAAGATATGTGGGGATAATTAAAACGTAGAAAATTGAGAAATAAAGCGGACGAGGTGTGTCCCAAACGTAAGCGACCTGGTTTATTTATTTAAATATACTGTATGTAAGACTCAACGTAGATTAAAACTTATGTTCTTCAAGATACATTCCTTGGGGAGTCGCGCAGTGGTTCAAACCTTTTTTCCATTGGACGCAGCAGTACTGGAAATCATTTTCTACAAGTGTGTTTAGTTCATCGGTTACAATTATTTTGTTGTTTGCAACAGTCCCATGATGACATTTCAACATACGGAACAGGTAAAAATCGCAGGATGCTAGGTGAAAATGTGAGGATATTTTTCTTGTCAAAAAACTCGAATTAAATGCGCTGTCGAGCAGGCGCGTTATCGTTGTTCATCACGCCCAATCAACTGTAAGGTCTATTCGGACTTTCCTTTTTGAAGTCGTTCAAGGACAGCTTTGTTGGTTAAATGTCTATCCTGAAGGTGAAAATTTTGTGCATAATTTGATGACTGATCGTAGATTTTTAAACCCTGGACCGGGCTGTGTGCTTTGATTTGTAATGTCGTTAACGAAGCGTGTCGCATGGTGTGATTTCGGCAATCATATGGCTAGGTTTGCATCACGTGACACAAGTCGGTGGCGCAAAGCAACGACATCACAAGTCTAAGTACACATCCCAGATCTTGCTCATGTGTGGGTTTTTCTCGGACGAGGACAACTTGTCGTGTGCCATTCCTCACTTCGTCGTTTGATCTCAGGATCGTAGTCGAATACCCATGATTCGTCTCCTGTTATTACTCTGTCCAATTATTACCTCATCCAAAATTTTTATCTCTTCCCTAAGGACCATATCGACAATGCCTGCTCACCGTGAGCACATGCTCATCTCAGTGACTTTTCCATTGAAAAATCACTGAGATGAGCATGTACTCATACTCTCTTCACGGTGAGCAGGCATTGTCGATAGGGCCATAAGTTGAACTCCAAGTCATCATTACGGGACTACTGCTAATAGCCAAAAAAAATGTAACCAGAACTAAACACATTCACTGGAAATGACTTTCAGTACTGCTGTGATCAGTGGGGGAAAAAAGGTTTGAACCTCAGTGTGACTTCCCAAAGAATATACCTTGAAAAACAAATTTTGCAATTTTCGCTGTCTTATTACAGGGCGAGTCAAAAGTACGGTTTCATGGAGATATTCGAAAGGCAATTATAATGAAAATGTTGAGTTTATAGCACATTCATAGGGTTATGTACAATGGTGATATTCTCATTGCCCTCGCATTGTTACAAATCGGAAATCGCATTGTTTATTGTTACATTGGAAGTTGAATTGTAATTAGCTACCAAGTCATATTTAGAAAGTTGTAGAAAATGTTCTATTTAGTCAGAACCTATTGTTGTTTTATAAAAATAAAATAACGAAATAAAAATTGAAACAATAGACCCCCAAGTAGCTTCGAGTAGATCACCTGTGTAGTGCAGGGTAGGGATACAGTGTCCCTGATACTTTTGATTCACCCTGTATATACTGTATTAAAATAAAAAAAACAGTCTACTTACTTTTGGGACACCTCGCATAACATTAACATTGGGGGAAGTGTGCACACTTCTGGTTAAAAAAAAAACCAACTCATAGGTTTATTATTGTTTCACCTGTAATCACTTCGCATATTAGAACGATGCATAAAGCTGTAAATTTCATGTTGTTTTATTGCCAGTTGCTGTGTTGCCAATTTGGACTAGTGTGATGGCTATTAAACAGTAAGCAATAGCAAATAGTTTCCAATGTGTAAGTTTCCCAGATGAGACGCAGGAAACTTGTTGATTGATACTATTTATTATATTTATAAGTGATACGGTGTTTACGCAAGTGAGCCAAACGGTTGAAGGTCATTTTAATGAGAGCAACACGAGTTTTACTTATTAGGTTTTTCCCCACTGGCGTCTCGCTAGTGTGCAAAAACCTATATTGGGAAAAACCTAAATTCAGTGTGGACTTTGTGATTTTAACTAAAAAAAAAACAAAACTGTACGTGATTTAAACAATCTTGTTTTTTTTAAAGTTTTTTTTTTGTGATAACAAAATGTGATTTTCTGTTTATAACTGCCATTGCATGCTAAGTGATTATTATTATTATTTATATTTATTATTTTTTTTGTATTATTCACTCAATTCTATGTTACACCGTGGATACGTCCGAATGTGAAATAGTGTACAAATTTTGTAAAATAGGTACCGTATATTGAAAAATCAGAGATTTAGAGACATTATTGTACAAAGTGTCTCTGAAAGCTCTAGTCAAATTTAGACTACAGAAGCAATGCATCAAAGCAAATCAAAAAGTCCATATAGACATGGGTCCGGAAACGCACATTAATTTTCATACTATAGCGAGTATGAGATGCTCATGCAATTATGTGACTTTATGTTGTTATCTCAAGAGGGTAGCATTTCCATGTTTATATGGGCTGTTTGCGAGCGAAGCGAGTCCATTTTCAATTTCAGTAGTATACCAAACTTGTTATTTCCCTGATTTTTGTTTGTTTTTTTACGCGAAAATTATAATAAGTTGGAACATGGAAAGTTTACACACTTGCGTAAAAATACACTTAGATTGGCCGAAACACAATAGTTTTTTGAAATAATAAAAAAAAAACAATTAAAATAATCGTTTTTTTATTTGGCATTTTTTAACATACCGACTGCGCTTGAGCTAGTATATTGCGCTACACGGGAAAGGGTGTACAGCAGTTTCATTTATAACAATTTCTTATTACACTAGGGATTGTGCTAAGAGGGAAGAGTTGTTGAGAGAAACTTTAAGGGGTGAGACAATTTAGGGGGTGTGTGTAGGGGTGTTGTCAGTGCGATTCCAATCAAAGCCCGGTTTTTTGCTATTTTGTATTTCAATGCAAATTTTCAGTCTTAGCTGATTTACATATAGTTTTTAATTGTTAGTTTTCATTCATTTTTATTTATCATTTTTTACTTTGTTAATTTCAGAATTCAGTGAATTAGTGGTTTTCAGCAAAAACGTGTAACGAAGAAAAGTGATGAGTGTGTCAGTGCACATAGACTGTACGCTGTATAATCATGACATATTATACTAAAATACGTATAATCTACAAAAGTGGTGTTGAAAGTGCTTGGGTTGATTTCTTTTGAAGAACAAACTACCTGTGTGTGCAAATACAACAACTGTAGTAATGGATTCAACTTGTGGCTACTAAAACTGATCACCTCCCATGTCAATTATTGGAATTGGAAGAACAGGTAGGAATTAATAACAATCTATCTTTTTTTAGTGTTTCTTTTTTATTATTGCTGTCTTTATTTAGAATATAATTAAGAAATTTCAAATTTGATATGCTAACTGTGTTTTAAAATTTTGCATCACGTGGTAAAATTTAACCTGTATATACAAATATAACTAATGATGTGACAGTTACAAAACTTTGGGAATGTATAAGAAAGGTTGATTGTGAAGATGTAGGTATGAACAACATCCAGGCGACATCCTCACCCGAATCAAATTCTCAACAGAACAAAACGAAATTTCAATTACAGTCAGTGGCTTCGGCACCTACTTTAAAGAGAATTTTGGTGTATTTTAGCAAAGAAGTGGTACTCAGTTCGTATTGCAGCACGATGTTATTGCAACCCAAGGCGTTAGATAATGTTCTGTAAAAAGTATGAAGCATACGCAATTGCTGTATTTAGTCTAGATACATTTTAATTTCTAGTTAGTGTGATGATTTCTAGATTGACATAAAGCAGTTAAATATTTCACAGTTTATTCATATTGATAAAAATTAGTTTATTTCTAAAACTATAAGTTAAATTGTACAGTACAATAGGCCTATATAGTATTATATATACCATACTAAATACAAAATAAATATATAAATATATATATAGTATTACTGTGTATATAATGCTGATACGATCTTATATAAACCATGATAAATACCTTACTATATGCCGTACCATATATGAAAATAACGTATTACACTTTACGCTAGCATATACTTATTACAAGTATGTACCGTATTATATATCGTACTATATGCCATACTATATAGTATATACAGTATTACTGTGTATTATAAGGTGAGGCAGCTAAGTATTCACAGCCAAATATCTAGCCACGAAAACTATTGAAGATATAAAATCTGATTGAACTATTGTTAAGAGGATGAAGGTATTCACGAAATAATGCAAACACACAAAACAGATCCAAAATTGACCGGTAAAAAAGAAAGTTATGGTCAAAATAAGTTCAGTATAATATGGAAGCAAAATAAGGGTTAGCAGCAAACACAAAAAAAAATTACTTGACAATGGAGATGTAGAAAATGATTATCTATTTTATTTCACTTTTATGACTAACATTAATGCATAACTACATTGAAAACAAATAGTACAAGTTAATAATACAGTAACCTATAAACACATAATCAAGCATCAAAATGGCAACAGCTTCCCCTGATTGGCTTTTCTTTTTTACCACATTTGTTTCGTCAATAACTTTTGTTTTTACTAGAAGATTTCTGATCTACTTCATGCGTTTACATTATTTTGTGAATACATTCATATTTCTAAATTACATGTAGCGTGCGATACATATTAAGGAAGTTAATGACAATGACTTTCAAGGTGACTTTCGGCAACTGCATTGGATAGCCCATGGTCGATATACATTACAATAGTTCAATCAGAATGTCAATGATTCTCATGATTTATGTCTGTGACCACTTAGCTGCCTCATCCTGTATAATACAGTTTGCTTACTGGCAAAGTTTTTCATGGTTTGACAAATGAACTCCTGTGTGATAGTTGGCGGACCAATATTCGTTCATTTTTCTTCCATTCCCTTTTTCGCAACATCAAATTTTGATCTGCACGTCAATTCCGCCTAGTACGGAATCTGGCCGCTACTAACACCTGCGCAGCACTGTAGCGGCAGCATTCCAGTTGTTTGTAATAGCATTGGCACTTGGCAGTGAAGCCATCTCAATGGACACGGAAGGTGGGGATTATTAAAAGACTCAATGCTGGAGAAAAAAATGATTAACGTAGCACGCTCTTACAAAACGAATCGTTCTACAGTTGGAACAACATATAAAAACAAAAACAGAATTATGATTGATATGGTTGATTAGCGACATTCGAACATTTCAAGATACGAACGACCATCCGGAACGTAACTCGTTCGTTAGTAAAAGAGCTACTGTATTTTTCTTTTGTACTGTATTTGCAAATACAATTTTTTATAAGAGAAAAAGTTTTTTTTAAGTACCAATTGCAATAGATTCGTTTTCAGTTCTTCACATTTTTTGTATAGACCTGGAGATAGTTATGGGTATGTGATAACATTTTTGAATAGGTCATAACGTTTTTATGGATAGGTGATAATATTTTTTGGAAAAATATGACATTTTAACAATGTCTTCATGAATGCTTATGCTTACAATCTGCCAGTGTTAATGTCCTATGTTCTTGTAATGTTAATTTCTATTGATGTCTTATGTTTTTGAAATGTTGCTTTCTAAATAAGGATACAATTAATGTTTGTCGCATCGAAATAGGAAACAAAATTTCGGCAAAAATTTTGACGAGTCTTCTAGAAATTAGACTTCTCATATGTACTTACACTGCTGCACAATTAAGTTAATGAGTTTCAGTCTAATGTTGTGTTACGCAACCTATGCCGTGTCCCAAGAGAAATCTTATATTGTTGAGAATATTTCAGTTTTAATGTCAATAAACAAAACTAATGATCACTTTGAGTCAACAGAAGTATTGTGGACCAAGTTTGTTTTTTTCAATTTCAGTTAAATTCTGACACTTTCGAAATTTTTTTTTATTCAAACAACCGGTATATCACGTGAAAATGCTCACTTGTTGACATAAAATAGAATACAATATAAAAATAGTGTGACGGTTACAAAACGTGGTGAATATTGGAGACATGGTTGGAATGATGTAGGGAATGGTTGAGATGTTGTAGGGATGAGGTGGGATTCCATATCGATTGCATGTAAAGTTGGTTGTACAGAGAAGCTTTTAATATGAGGTTTGCAGTCTGTGCTCTCGGTTGCAGGTCGAAAGAGTGTTCTGAGATACTCTATCAAATCAGTAGTGCCAGGACTACACTTGGATACAGTGATGTCGTATTTGCATCCAAAAAAATTAAACATCGATCTGAAAAAAGTAACACAACAATAGATCTGGAGGTGTTGGCTATACAAATGTTGTTAATCAATAACGACACAATTTTTGCGTTGTTAATTTCACCACACAATTTCTTTAACTCTCTTGATGCATTTAAGATGAAATTATTAATTTTTAATTTGATGTACAGTACTTGGATTGAAAATAATCATTTGTATGGACAGACACGTAATAATGAATTTGATGCAAAAAAAAGAAAAAGAAACATGTTACTGTTGTAATATACATACTGACAAAATTCTTTATTAGACAGCACTGGTCCTGAAATGGAATTGGCAGGTAAACATTCATTTTCACCTGCCTGGTTATATTGACTTAGACAGATTATTTGCGGCATGTCAGTGACTAATTCTAGAAAAATTCAAAACCAAAATGGAGTTGTCAGCAATGTACTTTAAACCCACGTTTGAGATAGAAAACGTATTTCACGTGAAATACAAGTATGGCTTCACAAAACATGGCTTACCTGCCATTCGCAGGCCGTCATCTAGACATAAATTATTTAAAAAAGCGGTAATGAAACCTCTCCACTGTTGTACATAGTAAGCTGCAGATGTATCAAAACACAAGTTAATTATGTTTTCCATGGGTCCGTTACAGTGGACTAGAGTTTCCCGATGCCTGGAAAAAATAAACATACATTTAATGTGTTTTATTTGTAATCTCATCCCAGGTTTATTTATGCGAGGGTTACGTTTTAAGAAGATACTGTATTAATCAATAAATCGCGTAATCAAAACTCTACGAAGCAGCAAATCTGCTGTAAAGCAATTTCTTCAGTTACTTGGTCACTAACAAACAAAATCGCATATTATAATATTTTTCTCGCATATAGCAAACGTCTAGGATAATTTCTCTCGTCCCATATTAGTAAAATTGCATATGAGGAACTCGACGGCTTCTTGCATCATTTTGCAATTAATAATTGAAGGCTTGTCCGGAATAACGTTGTATGTTACAAAAATTCAATATTGAGATTATTATGGAAAATTGTGCCTTATATATGGACCTAGCTAGTGCTGTCAATAGACAAATTTATACCTACCTAAAACATACACATAGTACTTTAAAATGGGGCACCTAATTAATGTGTTGCTGAATACTTCTTTTGTCATTTACTCAAAAGTTTTGAGTCAAAACTATGAATTGTTACATCTAACGTTATTCCGGGCAAGCCTTCCATTGGAACATCATCTTGTCCATCGTGATATTTTGCAAAACAAGTTTAACCAAGTCTTACCAATTGAGCTAACAATTCTTTACAATAACTATTGAGATTTACCTGCAAATGTCTTCATATTGTTTTTTCATGTGCTCAAATACACCCAAACCATCATGCGATTCAATTTTCTTGACGTCCAGAAGAGTCGAACTCATACATTTGTACATGTCTTTTACCCCTGCATTTATTTTATCGAGATTTTCCTTTTTACATTGACGCAGTTTGTAGTGAAACGTGTCTTCATCTGATATGGCTGACTGTGTAGACGAAGACAAACCTTCAATGTAATTTGTATTATTTTATTATACATTTTTTGATGTGTGCTTAATTTGAAGACAAACCAATTCAGGAGACACTATACACAAATATTTCCAGAATTATTTGAGGCGGTTATTTCACAAGTGGTGTAAGTCCAAACGAGTTCAGTATGTATTCAGAAGCCTAAGACTATTTTGTTTGGCAGTAGTACCTATAGATTTCCACACCTACTGTCACAAAGTCACCCACTCTTTATTAACACAGCAAGTGTTGTGATTTTTCTGTTTTGCACTATATATAACCCCTGTTTTCTCACAATGGGTTGAAATAAACTTACACCACTTGTGAACTAACCGCTTCATTTAGTGTCACAAATGTGAAACTAGATGAGAAGCAATCTACACACTAAATATTAGAACTACTCAGTATCAAAAATGTGGTATTAAATATAAACAGCGCTAAACTACAGTTAATTTTCCATTGCTGCAGTTTGTTCGAAGTTTAGTGAAAACCTCGCATTAATCGAGAATTGCTTATATTCAAATCCACACATAAAATGGAAAAAAAATTATACGAGTAAATTATAGAGTTGCTATTAGGGTTTTTTGATATACGCGATTTTTGATTTATAGCAAGATTATTTGATCGATAAATCTAGAACTTCTGTAAATACGTAGCTTACCTGGTTTTATGCTGTATAGCAACAGGAAGCAAACTGCGAAGTAAATTCCAATCGTCATCTTCCAATATAATCTTTGAACGTGGTATTGAAAATTATATTTTTCTCAAGTCAAACTACAAATGAACTTAAGTAAAAATAATTATTGCAACTTACTAATCGAAACTGTTCTTATAAACTAAGGTATATGACTAATATTGTGGTTTTATTTCTACGAAAACCATAAAGGAAGGATATAAAAAAAATAGGTTTTACCTAACGGATAAAGGAAATCATACGTGTTCACTTCTATGTTTTGAGAGAATACTTTTAGGAATTGTATAACGACAAAGGTTTAAGCAATTCACTGAATTTGGTTGCAATTAGTTAAAAATTGAAGGCTTGTCCGAAATAACGTTACATGTAACAATCCATAGTTTTGAGTAAATGGCAAAAGAAGTAGTCAGCAATACATTGATTATCACATATCAGGTGCCCAATTTCGAAGTGATATAGGGCCTATGTATGTTTTAGGCAGATATGAGTTTGTCTATTGACAGCACTAGCTAGGCCCATATGTGAGGCACAGTTTTTCCATAATAATCTCAATATTTAATTTTATAACATACAACGTTATTCCGGGCAAACTTTCAATTTATTCGGTGAGACTATAGTAGGACAGTAGAGGGCCTACTATAGTTTCACAAATTCCACTAACTACACTATAACTATAATTAACTAGAATTTAGAATTTAGAATTTTAATTGAAAAAAAGAATGCCACAAGTTTGTTGAAGCACAGATGAGGTTATTAATGAAGTATACAGGACATGAAAATACATTGCTTTATTGGACGCAAACTTATTGAATCTATATACAGAGTGTTGCTAAGGGTCTGATTAATACCACGCAAAAAGTGCATATAAGCATGGGTCCGGTATGCAGATGAATACTCATTTGCATATCTACAGCAATTATGAGACCATAAGCCTTGACGACACCCTACGTTATCTCACGAAGGAGGAATTTCCGGAACAATGTTCATATGGGTTGTTTGCTTTGTCTTTATGCGTAGCGTCTGTCGTTAAATATTGCCAAATTTCGGACACTAATATTGACATTTAAATTACCATATATATCATCTCATGATGATGACTTGTTGCCATAAAAATAGAATACAATGTAGAAATAGTGCAATGGTTACAAAACCGGTAGAATATCGGAGACATGGTTGGAATGATGTAGGGAATGGTTGAGATGTTGTAGGGATGAGTTGAGATTGGATATTGACCGTATTATGAGGATTTTGAGAATCCATTTCGTCATGTAACGTTGGTTGTACAGCGAAGCTTGTAATGTAAGGTTTACAGCCGGTGCTCTCGGTTGCAGCTCGACCGAGTGTTCTGAGATGTTCTAACAAATCAGTAGTACCAGGAATACATTTGGTTATAGCGATGTCGTATTTGAATCCAAAAGAATTAAATATTGCTCTGTAAAAGTAACAAAAAATAGCGCTGGAATAGTTGGCCATAAAAAAAAGTTAAATAATAATATTAACAATGACAACACAATTTTTTTTAATACTTTATCACTACCTGATTAAAGTTTAATTCTTTAAGTTTACGTTTTTTGATGCATTTTTTAATTTTTGATTTCACGTACTTGGCATGAAATTAATCATTTTTATGAAGTGTCATGTAATATGGAATGCGATGCAAACAATAAGGAAAAAATGTGTAATTTACGTACTGACAAAGTTCTCCATTAGGCACCACTGGTCCTGCACTGTAGTTGGCAAACCTACATGCATGTTCGTCTTCCTTGTTATAGTGACTCAGACAGGCCATTTGTGTCATGTCAGTGCCTAATTCTAGGAAATTTTGGAATGGGCTTGTCAGCAATGTACTGTAAACTCAAGTTAGAAATAAAAATGTTGTATATCATCTTATAAAAATAATAGCTCACCTGACATTCGCGTGCTTTCGTCTAGACAAAAATTGTCTAAGAAAACGCTAATAAAACCTCTCCACTCTTGCAGATAATAAGGTTCAGATGTGTCGAAACATAAGTTAATCACGTTTTCTATGGGAGCGCAACAGTGTAGTAGATTTTCCCGATATCTGAAAAAAAAAACCACACTTTACTAATTGTAATCCAAACCCACATTATTCATTTATGCGAGGGTTAGGTTTCAAGAATATCTTGTATGAATCAAAAATGCCATGTACTAAAACTCCTATGAAGTGGCAAAACTTTGGCAAAGCAATTCGTTACTCGGATACTAACGCACAAAATTGCTATCAAAGATTTTGAAATCTACAAACATAACAAGCGTTTTAGATTATTTGTCATTGCATATAAGGAACTCGATGACCTCTTGCATCACATTGCAAATAATAATTGAAACATCATCGTGATTTGTCACAAAATGAGTTCAATCACACCTTGCCAATAGAGGCAAAAATTCTTTACGATAACTATTGTGGTTTACCTGCAAATTTTTTGAAGTGTTTTTCTGATGTGTTCCTGAACATCATCATCAGCAAGTGTTTGGAGTTTTTTGATGTCCAGAAATGTCAACAACAGACACGTTCTAGTGTCGTCCAATGCTGAATTCATCTTATCGAGATGATTCTTTTTACATTGACGCATTTTGTAGTAAAACGTGTCTTCATCTGATATGACTGACGGTGTAGACGTAGACAAACCTTCAATGTAATTTGAATTAATTTATTATACATTTTGGTTTTAGTCTCCTAAACTATCGTGATTTGAAGTCACTATAGTTTAGGAGATACTATAAACCATTATTGCCAGAATTATTCAGTATTATAAATGTGATATTAAAAAAAATGCTGAAATACAGTTAATTATCGAATTGTTCGAAGTTCTGTGAACACTTCGCATAAATCGAAAATCGCTAATATCCAAATCCACGCATAAAATAAAAAAAAATCATCGCAAGAGTTAATTGTAGTGGGGGCGGAGAGTGTTGTCTCGTTAGATTCTCCATAATTTGATTTTTGCGATATTATTTCCAAATAGTAATCGTATAAATGGTAGAGTTTTTGTAAATAGTTTATCTGGTTCAATGCTGTACAGCAACAGAAAGCAAACTACGAAGTATTTTTCAATTGTCATCTTCCAAAATTATTTTTAACGTGGTGTTGAGAATTTGAAATGTTCGCAAATTAATTAACCTGGTGTACAATTTTTATTGCAACTTACCCAACAAATTTGTTTTTTGTCAGCGATGTTATATTTATAATTTTTTCCAGTTCTCAGAAAACCACAGAGGAAGGATATAGAAGAACACGAATTTTGCATCGATGATAACGGAAATACATGTTTGGTATTACTTCTTAATTTGAGAGAAAATGTTTTGGAATTTAGTAAAAGCAAATAAAACAAAAAAGGTTCAAGCAATTCACTGAATTTGGTTGCAATTCGTTATAAACTGATTCGGCAAGACACGTATCTACAAGTTCTTTAGTTTCATAGATTCCATCAACTGCACAGATCTGAATTTTAATTCAGAATGTAACAAATTTCTTGAAGCACAAATAGCGGTGATTAAAATTATTAACCGTAATTAACATTATCAAAAGTGATTAACCTGTATACCGGGTGTTCCTAAAAAGGTCTGGTCTTTTTTTAACCACAGATGACACGCATCAATTCAAAGCAAAAAGTCTATATAAACATGAGTCCGGAAATGCAATCTTTTGCATTCCTACACGATTATGAGACCAAAGATCTATGCGTTAAGATTACGCCACCCTGTGTTAAATCAGAAGGGAAACTTTTTCGGACCTATTATGGGTTTGTTATATGGGTTTTGATCTGATGCATTGCATCTGTGGTTAAAAATTTTTAGGAACGCCCTGTATGCTACATAGGTTTATAACCTGAACTAATACTCTTGTTTCTTTCGATACACCGAAAAATAAGTTTTACATTCTCAGTTTGTTTCTAATTACTTAATTAGTGAATTTGTAAACAACTCAGATTTGCATAAGCATACCGAAACTTTTTAGCTACCGGAACACACGAAGGGATAGCCTCGAAAACTCCATTTTAACCTTCATATAAGATGATTAAGTCGATGGTTCCAGCCAACCTGTATTAGTTTATTAAAGATTTTTGTTTTGTGATTGCGTTTATAACCAAACTGTACACACGTATTGGCAGAATTATTTAATGTTGCAAATGCGATACTAGACAAGGATCACTATGCAAACTAGAATTATGTAGCATCATAAATGTAATAGTAAAAATACAGAAATAATGCTAAATAGTTAATTCTCGTTTTATGCCATTTGATGAAAGTTTTGTGAACACCTCGCATAAATCGAAAAGTGCGTACATCCAAATCCACACATAAAATGGAAAACTTATAGGGATTATCTGTTGAGCTGCTTCTGGGGATTTTCGATAAACACGATTTTTTTATTTATGCCATATTATTTAAAAGGGTATCTATAAATCGATGACTTCCTTTAAATAGTGTACCTGGTTTACAGTTTTAAAGCAAGAGGAAGCAAACTGCGAAGTGATATTCAATCGTCATCAAAAAATATAATCTTTAAACATGGTACTGTATTAATAAGTGGACATTTTTTAAATCGAACCAGAAATAAACTAAGGTAAAATTATTAACTTACCCAACGAAACTGTTCTTTTAAACTACGGTATACAGGGTGGTCATAAAGTCTGTGTACTACCAATTATCTCCGGAAATATTAGTTCTAGGAAATAATATCCGGAAATATTAGTTCTAAAGGTTGGTATACCAAAAGAGGGAGCCACATCTGGCGGATCAAATGGCGTTGACAAGAATGACCTTGACCCTTGCGTTCAAGATTATTCAAATTGTAATTTTTTAACGTTAAGAGATACAACTTAAAAATTCATCACAAAGTTGTAAGAACCGACAAAACTAACCGAATACATCAATAGTATCACCTAATTGTTCACTACAGTTTGCATTGTTTGATTCTGCAAACATAAATGGAAGCCTACTCTGTTTAATGCTAACAATACAGAACTGTAACATGTGCTGTAGTAAACATCTGATGGGTTTATTGTACTTACAGGAATGCGCATCACTCCCTTAACTGTCGTTAGTTGATCTTGCTTCTCTGCTTCCACACAGTAGGCATTTAGTGGCCCTATTTGCTTTTTTGCAATACTAATCTTGTTTTGTTCATGATTTTTGAAGTTATGTAGCTATTGCGATTCTGTTTGATGTATTCGGCTTGTTTTGTCAGTCCCTACAATTTTTCAGTGTACTTTTGAGTCATATCTCTTAGGGTTAAAAAGTTACAAATTGAATAACAAGCAAGAGTCAAGGTCGTTTTCGTTAGCGCTATTGAATTCGTCAGAGGTGGCTCTCTCTTTTAGTATACCATCCTTATCACCCTTCGACCAAATCTTCCGGGGAGAATTGGCCATAAACTAACAAGGTGGGCTTATAAGCCTACCCTGTATAAACCGATATTGTGGTTTCTATAAAGGACGTATATAGGCTTCCCATAACGGATAAAGGAAATCATACGTATCCAACTTCTGTTTTTTGAGAGAATGCTTTTAGGAATTGTATAGCAACAAGGTTGAAAACTGTTTATGCATTTCACTGAATTTAGTTGCAATTCGTCATAAATTTATTCGGTGAGATGTTTACAGTAGAGTGCCTACTATAGTTTCACAAATTACACCAACTACACTATAATTAACTAGTTCCACACAGAACTGAATTTTAATTGAAAAACAGAATGCCACAAGTTTATTGAAGCGCAGATGAGTTTATTAATGAAGTGTACAGGACATGAATATACACTGTGCTTTATTGGACGCAAACTTATTGAATCTATATACAGAGTGTTGCTAGGGGTCTGGCAAAATTTTAACTAGATACTCTGCATTAATACCACACAAAAAGTGCATATAAGCATGGGTCCGGTATGCAAATAAATACTCATTTGCATATCTACAACAATTATGAGACCATAAGCCCTTGACGCCACCCTACGTTATCTCACGGGGGTGGAATTTCCGAGCCAATGTTTATATGGGTTGTTTGCTTTGTCTTTATGCGTAGCGTCTGTCGTTAAATATTGCCAAATTTCGGACACTAATATTCACATTTAAATTACCATATACATCATCTCATGATGATGACTTGTTGGCATAAAATAGAATACAATGTAGAAATAGTGCAATAATTACAAAACGGGTTGAATATCGGAGACATGGTTGGAATGATGTAGGGAATGGTTGAGATGTTGTAGGGATGAGTCGGGATTTGATATTGACCGTATTGTGAGGATTTTGAGAATCCATTTCGTCATGTAACGTTGGTTGTACAGCGAAGCTTGTAATGTAAGGTTTACAGCCGGTGCTCTCGGTTGCAGCTCGAAAGAGTGTTCTGAGATAATCTAACAAATCAGTAGTACCAGGAATACATTTGGTTATAGCGAAGTCGTATCTGCATCCATAAAAATTAAACATTGCTCTGTAAAAGTAACAAAAAATAGCGCTGGAATAGTTAGCCATAAAAAAAAAATTAAATGATAATATTAACAATAACAAAACAATTTTTTTTTTATACTTTATCACTACCTGATTAAAGTTTAATTCTTTAAGTTTACGTCTTTTGATGCATTTTTTAATTTTTAATTTTACGTACTTGGCATGAAATTAATCATTTTTTATGAAGTGTCATGTAATATGGAATGCGATGTGCAAAATATAAGGAAAAAACGTGTAATATACGTACTGACAAAGTTCTCCATTAGGCACCAAAGGTCCTACAGTGTAGTTGGCAGGCCAACATGCATGTTCGTCTTCCTTGTTATAGTGATTCAGACAGGCTATTTGTGTTATGTCAGAGACTAATTCTAGGAAATTTTGGAATGGGGTGGTCAGCAATGTACTGTAAACTCAAGTTAGAAATAAAAATGTTGTATATCATCTTATAAAATAATAGCTCACCGGACATTCGCGTGCCTTCGTCTAGACAAAAATTATCCAAGAAAACGCTAACAAAACCTCTCCACTCTTGCAGGTAATAAGGTTCAGATGTGTCGAAACATAAGTTAATCACGTTTTCTATGGGAGCGTAACAGTGTAGTAGATTTTCCCGATGGCTGAAAAAAAAAAAAAACCACATACGTTTACTAATTGTAATTCAAACCCACGTTATTAATTTATGCGAGGGTCAGGTTTCAAGAATATCTTGTATGAATCAATAATGCCATGTACTAAAAATCCTATGAAGTGGCAAAACTGTTGCAAAGCAATTCGTTACTCGGATACAAACGCACAAAGTCACTTTCAAAGATTTTGAACTCTACGAGCATAACAAGCGTTTTGGATCATTTGTCATCGCATACTAGTGAAATCGCATATAAGGAATTCGACGACCTCTTGCATCACATTGCAAATAATAATTGAAACATCATCGTGATTTGTCACAAAATGAGTTCAATCACACCTTGCCAATAGAGGGAACAAATTGCCAATAGAGGCAACAATTCTTTTACGATAACTATTGTGATTTACCTGCAAATTTCTTGAAACTGTTTTCTGGTGTGTTCCTGAACACCATCATCAGCAACTGTTTCAAGTTTCTTGATGTCCAGAAATGTCAACAATAGACACGTAGTTTCGTCGTCCAATGCTGAATTCATCTTATCGGCATGATTCTTTTTACATTGACGCATTTTGTAGTGAAACGTGTCTTCATCTGATATGGCTGACGGTGTAGACGAAGACAAACCTTCAATATAATTTGTATTAATTTATTATGCATTCTGGTTTTAAGATCGATTTGAAGACACTATAGTTTAGGAGATACTATAAACCATTATTGTCAGAATTATTCAGTATTATAAATGTGATATTAAAAAAAATGCTGAAATAGTTAATTATCAAATTATTCGAAGTTCTGTGAACACTTCGCATAAATCGAAAATCGCTAATATCCAAATCCACGCATAAAATAGAAAAATCATCGCAGGAGTTAATTGTAGGGGGGGGAGAATGTTGTCTCGTTAGATTCTCCATAATTTGATTTTTGCGATTATTTCCAAAAAGTAATCGTATAAATCGAGAAGTTTTTGTAAATAATTTACCTGGTTCAATGCTGTACAGCAACAGGAAGCAAACTACGAAGTATTTTTCAATCGTCATCTTTCAAAATTATCTTTGAACGTGGTGTTGAGAATTTAAAATGTTCGCAAATTAATTAATCAGGTGTACAATTTTCATTGCAACTTACTCAACAAATTTGTTTTTTGTCAGCGATGTTATATTTATAATTGTTTTCAGTTCTAAGAAAACCACAGAGGAAGGATATATAATAACACGAGTTTTGCATCGCTAATAAAGGAAATACATGTTCGCTATTACTTCTTAATTTGAGAAAAAATGTTTTGAAATTTAGTGAAAACAAATTAAAGAAAAAATATTAAGGCAATTCACTGAATTTGGTTGCTATTCGTTATAAACTAATTCGGCAAGACACGTATCTACAAGTACTTGAGTTTGATAAATTCCACCAACTGCACAGATCTGATTTTAATTCAGAATGTAACAAATTTCTTGAAGCACAAATAGCGGTGATTAAAATTATTAATCGTAATTAACATTATAAAAAGTGATTAACCTGTATACAGGGTGTTCCTAAAAAGGTCTGGTCAATTTTCAACCACAGATGTCACGCATCAATTCAAAGCAAAAAGTTCATATAAACATGAGTCCGGAAATGCAATCTTTTGCATTCCTACAGCGATTGAGACAATAGACCTATGCGTTAAGGTTACGCCACCCTGTGTTAAATCAGAAGGGAAGCCTTTCCGGAACTATTATGGGTTTTGTTATATGGGTTTTGATGCATTGCATCTGTGGTTAAAACCTTTTAGGAACACAATGTATGCTACATAGGTTTATAACCTGAACTAATAGTCTTCTTTCTTTAGATACACCAAAAAATAAGTTTTACATTCTCAGTTTGTTGCTAATTACTTAATTAGTGAATTTGTAAACAACTCGAATTTGTATATGCATACCTTGCCATCACTAGAGCAGAATTACACAAAATCATTAAAAGCGTGTTACTACATGTATACACTTGGTCAGTTTAATAAAATTAAAAAAAAATAAAAATGGCCCATTGCACTATTTGAATTAAAAAGTGACATCTTGAGATACACATGGTTATGATATATTTTTTATAAAAACTTTTTTCACCCATTATAGTTATCTAATTACATTATTGCATACATTGCGTGTTGTTTCTTAACAAATTAAGGGAGTCAACAGTGACTAAGAATTGGGTTGTTAAATACCGTATAAAACTCGGGTAGAAACAAACTAACCGAATGAGAGTATCTGATATTTAAAACAGTGAAACAAACTTTTTAAAGTACCAGTACCGGTATAGCCTATTATTCTAAAAATATAGACAGAATGCCTAGGCGGTCTAAAGTAAATTTTATACTTTGCCAGTGACTGATACTGTATATCGAATACAAGGTGCCATCAAAACGTTCCGTGGAACAATGCTTCCATTGACAACAACTAATAACAAACGTAGCACAGAAAAAATAAAAATCATTACTCGAGGGTACACAAAGATGAATACCCATACCAACCGCCATATCAACCATTACCATACCCATCATAAAAATTCCTATCACAAGAAGACTTAATACGGCAGAAGTTTGAGCTGCCGAAACTTCCTGAGTTATTGGAACACACGAAGGGATAGCCTCGAAAACTCCATTTTAACCTTCATATAAGATGATTAAATAGATGATTCCAGTTAACCTGTATTACTTTATTATAGATTTTTGTTTTGTGTTTACATTTAAAACAAAACTGTTCGGATGAGACAAAACTGTACACACGTATTGGCAGAATTATTTAATGTTACAAATGTGATGCTAGACAAGGATCACTGTGCTAAATAGTTAATTCTCTTTTTATGACGTTTGTTGGAAGTTTTGTGAACACCTCACATAAATCGAAAAGTGCGTAAACCCAAATCTACACATAAAATGGAAAACTTATAGGGATTATCTGTTGAGCTGCTTCTAGGGATTTTCGATAAACGCAATTTTTTTATTTATGCCATATCATTTGAAAAAGTATTTATAAATCGATGAGTTAGTGTACCTGGTTCACAGCTTTAAAGCAAGAGGAAGCAAACTGCGAAGTAATATTCAATCGTCATCTAAAAATATAATCTTTGAACATGGTATTAATAAGTGAACATTTTTTAAATCGAACCAGAAATAAACTAAGGTGAAATTATTAACTTACCCAACGAAACTGTTCTTTGAAACTACGGTATATAGGGTGGTTTAAAAGTCTGCGTACGGCCAATTATTTCCGGAAATATCAGTTCTAGGATAATAAGGTTGGTATACCAAAAGAGGCAGCCACATCTGGCGGATTCAATGGCGTTGACGAGAATGACCTTGCGTTCAAGATTATTCAAATTGTAATTTTTTTAACGTTAAAAGATACAACTTAAAAATTCATCACAAAGTTGTAGGAACCGACAAAACTAACCGAATACATCAATAGTATCACTCAATAGTTTACTACAGTTGGCATTGTTTTGATGTTGATTCCGCAATATAAATGGAAGCCTACTCTGTTTAGTGCTAACAATACAGAACTGTAACATGTGCTGTAGTAAACATCTGATGAGTATTTTTGTACTGGTGTTTGTTGTTTTTTTTTGTTTTTTTGTACTGAACAAGATCAGTTAACCTGTCGTTAACTGGCTCCGCGGTGGCCTAGTGGTTAGGGTATCCACCTCCGGTACTCTAGTTGGTGAGTTCGCCTCCCACTCGTGCCGTGTGG
>JAQIWH010003188.1:0-20978 GCA_034695005.1 Cryptops parisi | reverse complement strand
AATTTATGTATGCGATTGTTTTGTTTTTTACATTGGACTTATGCGGTTTTTATTTATACTTCTAGTATACTTCTATTTATAGGTTAATTTAACAATAATACTTCATTTTCAACAATTTACTATTAAAAAATTTATAAACAATTGAAGATAAACCTCGAAACATGTCTTAAATAAAAAGTGCAAAATAAGCTAAAAACTGAAAAATAATATCGTTATGCGTGATTATAAAATAACCTGTAGAAAAACTTTCGATTTAGTCGTTTTAAATATCAACAACTGAAGATCAGACACCGAGTCTTCTTGGAAACATGTCTTTTTAAATTGAAAATGTATCAAACCGGAAAAAATAGAAAACGTCTTCAGAACCTACAGAAAAAAAATATGTTGGTTTGAAGATGGATAACTGTCACTTTAAATTTAGGGTGACATGAAGATGATAGGTATTTATATACTGTAGAAGACATGTCGTTAAGCCTCGAAGCATGCCTCAAAAAATACGGTGACCATATTTTTTTACATGGCAAAAATAAAGGACAAACAGAAATGCTTCTTGGTTAAAAATATGCTTTATGTACATGAAGAGTTAGGCGATTTTTCAATAAATCGATATTCGATTTATGCAAGAGTACCGGTTTTGAGTACCCATTTTCAAATTTTGCAACTTTCGGTTTATGCGAATTTCAATTTATAAAATTTAGATTTATGCGATTTTTGACTAATTAAATATTCGATTTATGCCAGTTTTTTTATTAGACTGCAGTTTTATTTTATATTACTGCAAGATTTGGTTTATGTGGAATTTCAATTTATGCGAATTTAGATTAATACGATCTTTGAGTAATTCGATATTCGTTTTTAAAGTAAGTACAAAAAAATTTTTGAGAAACTCTTCCATATTGAAATCACAAAATTTCCCACTAAAAATGTAAAAGAAAATGTTTCCTGTTTTTCGAAATTTCTTGCAAAACAACGACTTATTTAGCTCAAAAAAAAAGAAGAAACTAAAACACAATAAAATAATTTCCAAATAAGACAATTGAATTCGGTTAATTACAAAATTCTGACCCACATGGACCAAATATTTCCACAAAAAGTGTCGCCAGATGTCAACACCAGTCGATCTACAAAGGACATTAACCCCTTTTAATTCTTCCGGGTTTTCTCAGGCTCCATCAAACATCAAGAAAACTATTGTTCAAAGTTACCACTCGTGTAGCACTTAAAAATCACAATTCGTATTACGTCACATTTCTTCAACATATAAAAATAACACTGCCAATCATGGTGACCTTCAACATGAAACAAAAACAAATCCCATTTTTGAAGAGTATCATCGTTTTAAATAAGAAATTGATAGTTTTACTTATGGAAAAGCCGCTTGTGGCGCTAGTGATTAGACATGGGGCTGTTGTTGTTTTCAACTAACCCAAATTAATGTATTAACAAATAAATAACATTGGACAATGTTATGCAACAACAAGCATGTGATAAAATTTAAATTATAAATTACTACAAAATTTTAATCATAAATATATATTGTATAAACTTTATATATAAACTATAAAGTATATATATATATATAGTTTAACTTTATACAGTATATATGAGCATACACAGGGCCGGATTTACACTATAAGCTAAATAAGCTACAGCTTAGGGTCTCACAGTCTGGAGGGGCCTCAGTTTTAAAGGCTTCTCAAAAATTGCTTGAAAAATATCAAATAAAAGTCTTGAATTCCAAAATAAGAGCCTCACAATTTAACATAGCTTAGGGCCTCACCACATCTAAATCCGGCCCTGAGCATACAGTATATTTACATGCTACAGTAACGACTGAAGCTGCAAGAATATGTAATTAAAACATAGTATCAATTGACTCTTTATTTCCAGAACGTCTTATCTCCACTTTTGATGGTTTTTTTGAGGCTCTGAAAACTATCTGTGCGTCGATGATTCCAAATTATGTTATTATTCAAGACTCAAAACTCATAATTTCTCAAAAACTCACGTTTATATGCAAAGTCTACGGTCAAATGAATAAAACAAAACAGCTGAAAAATTGTGTTTCGTAGACTTAAGACGTTTTGGAATTAATCTCTTCGCTTAATAGTTTATTTATAAGTAATTTGAAAAAAATTTATTTGATACGAATGTCAAGATAGTTCGATAACAAGGTAACATCCGGTTAATTCTAAATCAATATTTGATAAAAAATATATATATCATTTTCTCTATAAAAATGATGAAATGCATACAGTTTTCGAAAATTATCTTTACAACTTTTCTTTTATCTGGTATTGAAGTTGTAAAGATAATATTTCTGACACCCTATAGGCATTCAATTTTTTTTCATTTTATAGTATGTCTTATTACATTTCAACTGATCGACAAATTTTTATATGTACTAAACATGATTGTTATGAAATGGGAGCAATGTTGTTATGCCGCCGCTAACGTTAAAAATATACTATTAAGATGAAATACGAAACCAGCGATTTTACTAATTGATAACTTTTAACTATTTTTTTTCGTATTTAATTCACGATAAACTGTGTTTCATCATGTTGATGTAACACAAAAATTTAGCATAACTGAAAATTCAGACATGTTTCGCGGAATTAAATCACCACCATTTGTTTAAACTTATAGATCAGTTTTAACATTATAGTTATATTTGTACATTATAGTTATATTTGTACATTATAGTTATATTTTTATATTATAATTATATTTTTATGATAAAAAAATAACTAACAAATATAAATGGTTAAAAATTCGGTAAAAAAAAATATTTCAAATATATGTATACAGTTACCAGCAGTATGTAGTAAATCCAGGCATTGTATAGAATGCCAAGACTAGTTTAGGCAATTTATGAAATTTAGTGTTGAAATGGTTACGTTATGTCAAGAATTTTGGTTTGTTTAAATTTAGGTCTAAATTTAGGTTGAAATTATTTTTTAGACAACTAATAGTTGTATACAAGATATTATTTCATACTTTGCTTGTTGTATAGAATGTCATTGCAAAACAATATTTTTGCAAAACAAAATTGGTACTTTTTTTTGTTAACAAAAAGGCCGTTTGTGGCGCTTAGGTATAGGTTACACTTAAATAGAAGGTTACACTTTCCTATACCATTATATAGTATACTATATAATAGAATAGGAAAATAATGTTAAAGTATACTATATAATAAATATAGATAAAAATATAGATAATATCGTATTATCTGTATTATGTATAATAAAATATGGGTGTATAAAAATAAAATAACATTAACATACAGGGTAGATCAAAAAAGTGTGTGTGGAAAGAAGCAATATGTTTACATTAGTCTTCAGGGAAATTTTTTAAACGGTCGTCTTAACGTAAACATAAGTAAATAATAACGTAACAATTTGAATAATAGTAATATTGTAATATGTAAAAAAAAATAATTATAATATACAATACAGCGTAATCCAATTGATTACGTTTTTTTGGGAAAATAAGCATTTAGGTCAACCGAGGTTACAATACTCATTCATTTTTCAAGGTCATTGTTGTTGTTGAATCATTTCATTGGTAATACAATACACGCAAATAATTTATACACGAAATTTATATTGAATGGCATTAGTAGTAATATTTCCAGTAGTCAGCCAACGCCCATTAAACCACTTTCATTTTTATTTATATTTATATTCTTTTCTTTTTAACTTGTTCCACCCACTCATGTGTTGCAACCAGGGAGGGTGGTTGAAAGATGGAACAGCCTTAAGACACTGTTTGGCTCTTCCCTTAGGATTTAGTATTAAAAAAAATATGACAAAGAAATATCGTTATGACCTTTCCGTTTGACGTGAGCGTTGTCTTCAGTCGACATAGTTTCTTCCATTGTCGTTCCATAACGTGTACTTTGTTCGGCTTTTCTTACTGCAAACCTTTCTTGAGCCATTGTCACTTTAGTTCATCACTTGACAGATCCAGCCTGTTGCTTGATTTTCGAGGCGTGCGTTGTGACGTCATGAATCGAGTGACGTTTTTTAATGTTGTTTTCGAGAAGCTGTCAAACTAGTTTTTGAATTGAATGATATTAAATAACATAAGATAGAAAAGTATCGATGTTTTTAAAATTATTTTGTCAATAAATTAGTTTGACAATAAAAGGAATAATAAAAAAGTAGCGTTGATGTGTTTGGTTTGAATTAATGACGTCATTGGTTGAAAATGTTGAAAACTGAAGTGACGTCATTTTACTTTTTTTTTTGACACAAAATTAATTTATATTTCAAATTTAATCAAATAACATTGTTAAATAAAATTAAATGATATAAATTATTCAAATAATAATTTTATTAACTTATTATTAAATTATTTTAAAATATAAAATATATGAAAAAAGTAGCTCCAATTTAGTTTCGATTAATGACGTCATTTTTTAAAGTTTAATGATTAGCGTGTTAATATGTTGATTAAAATAAAACTTTAAATTGCAAAAAATATTTATATTATTTCAATATTTTGCAGTAGTATTTCATTAATATATTAAACTTAAAAATAAAGTTTAAAAAATATTAATGATGAATGACGTCATAGTTGTTTGTGCGGTTTGATAGATTTTCAAAAACCGCTGGATAGCAGACGATGATTTTATAATTACAATGCAATGCATTACTAATTCTATATACTAATGATGATTAATATAAAATGGCAGATTGGATACATTGTAATTTATGTTTTAAACAACCATCTAAAGATGTCAACTTTTCACTCACTAGTTGCGGACACATGTTTTGTCAAAATTGCAGAACTACAGGTCAAGTTATATACCGATATTTAACATAAATAATAACATTGACGTCATTAAACATAATAAACAAAAAAAGAGTATGAGTTATTGATTATGATTATTATATCAAAATTATATTCATACTAATTATTTTCTTTTTCAACAGATGACAAAACACCGTGTGTAAAATGCAATTCCAAATGCATGGTGACGCCGCTGACAGCAAATGTAATCACCGATTTTTATTTACACTCTTTGTATTAACTTCACTTGAGTGAGTTTGTGAGCTGTGAACGTATATTGCCATCTACAGTCGTTTATGAGAATAATACTATATAGTCCAATGTGCCAAAAAACCGCATAAAATGAGAATCACAATGTAAAATCGCATATATAAATAAATGAACCGAAAATTGCAGAAATCGAAAATGGAATTACTCAAAACTCGCAGAAATCAAATATATAAATTAACTCAACGATCGCATATATTTAAATTCGCACAAATCGAAATTCTCATTTAATCAAAATTCACATTAATGAAAACTTGCAGAAATCGAAAATGAAATTTACTCAAAACATGCATAAATTTGATCATCAAATTACTCCAAAATTGCATAAATTTTAATTCGCATAAATCGAAATTCGCATAAATTAAATATCGATTTAATTTGGATTTCATATACGAGGATGCAAACGTATACTTGAACTTTACATTTTATCGATATTTTTTTGATTTATATCAATATTTTAATCAGCTATTTTTTAGAAAAACAACACTATACATACAGGGTGTTCCAAATGTATACATATATATACTGAACATACAGGATGTTCCAAAAAAGTTTTGGCGCATAAGCAAAACAATTTTGTTTGCATTATTTTCGTTATGTGTGAAGACTTTTGGAACACCCTGTATTAAACTTTATACTTACAGATGAAAAAAGAAGTAGGCGTGTTCTTCACCGAGCCAGGAGAACTGTTGACCAAAAAACTACAGGAAGTGAAACAGGTAAAAACGTTTTACGTGCAAGTTACCTTGTTGCATTACGTTAATGAAGTTGATGCGTTTTTAGGTGATGAGTTTCCAATTGGGACATCGACAACGTCTGACGGAAAGAAACAGACAAAAGGTATTTAAAACATGAAATTTTATTTTAAAATAAACAACTTAAATATCTATAAAACAATTTCTTTGTATCTACGTAGATATCGAAGTTCGACGAACTTCTGTCGGAGTATAAAAAACTAGTGAACAAGTTCGAGAAAATCAGAACGTACGTTCCGTCTCAAAATATACAACATTTGTTTTTTCACAGTTTGTGGATTTTTTTGTGGAAATTAAAATAAATATTTTCTAGCGAACACAGGCAACTTAAAGAGGAAAACGTGTATTTGCGGAAACATCTGAATGCTTACAAGTAACGTATCGTTTCGTCGTCAACTAGTGACACCTTCTAAATAGTCCGTACGTTGAAACGTTCATCGATCGGTAGGTCTGCTGCAAGTCCGTCGACGCCTGGACAACGAAGTGTAAGTCAAACGCCTCAACTTCTTATGGAAAAACTAGGTAATGTATAACGTCTTATTTCGTCCCGTTCAGATGATATCAACTATAAGATATATATAAATTATAAAATATACAGGGTGTCTCAAAAAATGTTTCCACGCTCATACAGTTCATAACGCTCTTAAAATATTAGTGAAACTGATGTGAAAATGACCACATTTCTACTGTTCATGAGAAACAGTAGAAGTGTGGATACATTTTTTTGAGACACCCTGTATATATAAAAATAAAATTAATTTGTTTAGCACTCAATTCGCCGCTCGTTCACGCTGAAATGTAAGTCTGTTTTACCTTTTAATAATTTTTCAAATATGTTTAATTTTTAACACTTAATTCGAATGTCTACGTAGGTTCGAATCGCCAACATTGAAACGAATGGTAATTATTTTCAATTAATGTCTTAATTAAATTAATGTCTTTAATTAAAGTCTTAATAAAGAAAACTTCTAATAATCAACTTTTCGAACAAATTTTTCTATATAATTAAGCTTCTAATATAAATGTATCAAAAAGCATGATTTATAACCAGTGAAAAACATTCTTAAAGAAAACCAGGTAGATCATTTATTTAACCTCTCAACGTTTCATCTCCCTCTTAGCGGTATTGTCAAGTAAAATAAGTAGAGAAAAATAAGAAGAAAAGTGCGAGAGAAAAACTGGTGAACTGTCTGTTTACATCTGTAAACAATTAACCTGTATTTGTCATTCTTTTCTGGTATCTTTTTTTCGCTACGTTTCACCTCCCTTCTAGAGGTTTCATCAAAAAAAGAGAAAAAAGCGTCAAAAAAAAGAGAAAAATGAAAGAGAAATACAGAACTGTTACATATGTAAACAATGTGAAAAAAAAAGTTCACCCCTTTGTCTTTCTCTCTTTCTTTTTTCTTAGCTTTATCTGACAAAGCCTCTAGGAGGGAGACGAAACATCATAGAGATGAAATAAAATCGTCTACCTAGTCAGTAGAATAAAAAATTTGTATTCAAATTGAATGAAAATAAATCAAACTGTAATAAATTTTTTCAGCCAACTCCTGATGCCAAACGTATCAACATAACGCCACAGCCCGTTAATGGAATCATGGGTGAGTTTAACATGGTTTAACATATTTCTATTTATCCTATTTATTTTGTTAGAATAAATAAACAATAAAAATTTTCATTTATCTGTTTTTGTTCCAGGAGTGTCGCCAGTGACATCATCGAGAAATAGGTAAAACGTTCGCCACATTCAAAGTTTTTCGTTATCACTCATAATTAGCAAACTTCATTTACACTGAATTAGATATTTAATGCACATCATCACTAGTAGTTAACCTGTGCTATAGCATGGGAAGAATGTTATTATTATGGAAAATGAACATTAACTAATGTGCAACTCCAGTGACAATGTTACAACACAAGAAATTCATGACACATACACTCACAGATAAGGGTCCTTATTATTATTATTATTATTATTATTATTATTATTATTATTATTATTATTATTATTAACACTATTTGTTGTTATTAATAATAAAAATAACCTAGATCTGTGGATGTATATATATATGAAGGTCAAAAATGATTTGTGTTGTAGTATTCTATCATTAGATGGAGTTATTAATAATACGAATTATTATTAATAGTACAAAAATCACAAAACCTGATTTGTAAAACTAAATCGTTTTCAGTGCCCAAACGACCGGCCCGAGTCCATACGCGCAATTTGCGCAAAACTATCAAAACGTGAAATGGGGTAAATTTTACCCAATATTATCAAACTTTTTAACAAAACTAACAATAGTTAACGCATTTTGATATATGAATATTTACTTTAGACACTAGAAGATCTCCGAATCAACAAACAATCTCGGTAACTATTAAAAAATTAATTTTTATGATAATTAAAAATCCTAACTAAAATTCTAATTTTAAAATAGAATAATTCAAATTCAATTGTAATTTTTTAAAACTGTATTCAACCGTTTAGTTCAACATCGTACGAACAAGAATTACAACACCTCCAAATCGTTGAGGCAAAATCGTTAACTATTACGCATTAATAATATTATATTATTATTATTATTTCATAGAATTATAATTATTTTATGAAATCGATATTAAATGTTTGATACAATTCGTGTCGACGCTGTAATTGAAATTTACGTCTACGAGTTGTATTTCAATGTATAATTTACCTGTATTTGTTTTTACTTGCTATTTCTTTACGCACTCGGAATGCATTCCGTACGATTTCATCGACACAAGTGTTGAATTCATGTAAACGGTTAGTTACTGGAAAATGATTTAAAAATTGTATACATTATTAATTGTAATTAAATTAATTTTAATTAAACCATTGATGTACTCTTTTAATTATTCACTGACCCAGTGGTTGATCGTCTTGGCTTCTCGGTGATTTTGTTGTATCGTCTCGTATCTAAGAGTTAAAAACATAAAAGTCAATTTTAAAAATGATAACAAATATAATAGTGTAGTGAATACTGGATGTCCCATAATTCATCATTGTTTTTATTGAAATTTATTTTTATCGTTTATTTTGACGTGAGTAACGTCTATTGTAACGATTTTCGTAACGTTTGATCTGACACTGGACAGTCAACAGTTCAAATGTAATGTTTAAGACAACACAATGCAGTCACACTATTAATAGCTATATTTGAGGGCAAAAATTGAAAACCAAAAAAATTGAAAGTCGAAAATCAAAAAATCGAAAAAAATCGAAACTCGAAAATCGAAAAAAAAATTGAAAGTCAAAAATCGAAAAATTGAAAAAAATTGAAAGTCGAAAATCGAAAAAAATTGAAACTCGAAAATCGAAAAAAAAATTGAAAATCGAAAATCGAAAAATTGAAAGTCAAAAATCGAAAAATTGAAAGTAAAAAATCGAAAAATCGAAAAAAATTGAAAGTAAAAAATCGAAAAAATCAGAAAAAAACCGAAAAATATCAACAAAAAAAAAAATAAAATCGAAAATTCGAAAAAGCATAAAGCGAAAAAATCGAAAATAACTAAGAAACTGAAAAACTCAATTTTATAACACGTCATTAAAAAGTTATTCTAAAAAAGTTTTATTATGCACTTTTCGTTAACTTTGGTGTATTTTTTACAAAACAAAAACAAGCAAAATTTAGTTCAATCATTGTTTTTAACTTTTTAACTTTTTGAAAAAAAACAAACAAAAACTGAGAGTGAAAGGTTAGGGTAAATAGTTGAAATTTTAATTTACATAAACAAAAAATACTTGAAGTTGAAAATAAATGTTAAACCAAATTTCGCTTGTTATTTTGTGAAAATACATTAAAATTAATGAAAAGTGGGTAATAAATTTTTCTTATTAATTCGAACAAAAATTTTAAAAAATTAAAAAACAAAAGATATAACAACAAATAAGGTGATGAATTATGAGACACCCAGTATAACTTGGTATAATAGTTAAATAGCAAATCTTTACATACTTCATAGTTTTTCAACCGCTCGATAAGTTTGGTGATTTTGCTTTCTAGTTGTTTGTTTTCCCGTTCAAGATCGCCGTACTATATTAAAACAACACAATTGTATGTAACCATTTAGTTTTGGTGGTGAAGGCTAATTTAGATTAGTCGACATCATTTTCTCAAATATAGGTCTAAGTATCCTAAATCCTAACTTTTCACATGATAATTTTACACATTATCTAAACCAGGCTAAGCATTCTAAACAATGCCTAGCATTTTTTGGGTAATGTATAACAATAACATCTTGTATACAACTATTTAGGTTTGAATAAGATTTGGTTAGTTTACATCATTTTCTGGAAAAAAACAATTTGCGATTGCAAATATAAGCCTAAATTTAACCCTGACCAAAATTAATTCCAAAATTCTTGCTTAACAACTGTTCCAATGCTAATTTCATACATTACCTAAACAAGGATTCTAGATTTTAGATTGCCGATCAAAGTTTTTGCTAAAATTTATAATCAAAACTAGTAAAAAGCCCATCAATCAAAAGGGGCAACTGGCATCATCTGGTGACAACATTGAAAAACCGTTTAATTGAATTTGAATTGAGCCAATGAGCTATGGGTTGAATTTGAATCGAGCCAATCAGCTATCAGTTGAATTCAAATTGAGCCAATGAGCACGACTTACATTACTGACAGACTTGATAGACAGAAAAATTACATTAGCAGGTTGGTGGGCGGAGTTTAGATAAAATATCGTTAACATAAATGGTATATTTTAATGTTGTCGTATTTTCTGACTAACTTAACCTGATATCTACACTCATAACACTAGGTTAGGTAAACAACAACAACAACAACATTAACGATATTTTTCCAAACTCCGCCCACCAACCTAAAAGCAAAGTTTACCGCAAATTATTATAAAGGATGTGATAATATTGACTCACATGAGTTTTGAAACATTGATTGAATTTGCTATCAAATTTGAAACACCCTTTATGTTCGTCAACCTGAAAAACAAAATTGTTATATAAACCAAAAACGGTTTAATTAAAAACCATCTTCACACAAAATTAACACCTATCATCAAAATTAAACACTAACGTGATGCACGTGACCCGTCCGTGAAGGTGACTTATTTTTCCGTGGCGACGTTCTGCGAAACGGTTTCGTTGTCAAACGTGACGATTTCTTTCTCGGACTTTGTTGATGATTCAACAATTGCTGCAATTTGAAAAACAAAAATGTTAAAAATTCAAATATAAAATACTATTATTAACAATATTGTATAACCGTGAAATAACTATATTAACCATTTCTAGCTTCTGCTTTTTGGATAACAGTTCGACACGTCTCGTCTGCACCGTCCGCATTTTCGCTTTATCGTCGTTCGTCTTTATACATAAAAATTATTGCTTTATCAAATAATACTATAAACAATCAATTATATTAATTATATTTATCCTATTATTTTATACAATAAAATTCGAATGTGACAAAAAACGACATTTACGCATTCCAATTGACAAGGTGATTTCGAACGTTCCATTGGTCGATCGGAACCGCTTCGTAACTGTTCCATGCCTTGCCGCATTTCTTTCAACCTGTAACGCAAATGTTTAAAAAAACGTTTCATCGAAATGGATATCGACATTTATTATCATTAATGGCAATGTATAGAATTCAGGCTTTCTATAGAATGCGTAACCTGGTTTAGGCAATGTATGAAATTAAACATTGGAACAGTTACTTAAAAAATTAAGCCTAAATTTGGATTACATTTATTTTTTTACGGAAAATATTAAACTAACATAAATAGTTGTATGAAAGACGTTATTTCATACTTTGCCAAAAAATGAGATTTACACGTTGCCAATAACATAATTAATTCGTAACAAGAAATGTAATAAAACATATAATTTAACGACACCTACAATCGTCGATCGTGTTGCAACTCTTTGTCATAACGAGCGGAAAGTTCATTTTGTTCTTCGTTGACCATGTTGATCAATTCCTTGCTAGGATATCGACCAATCCCATCGTCCGGTTGATTTTTCAGGTTCAACGGCCTAAAAAAAAGGGCAAAACAATTCAATTTTCGATGAATTTAATTTTAAATTATTTGCGCTTTTTAAGTCATGCTCAAAGTGAAATATTACAATACTTACGATACACTGCCGTCAACTGGACTGCGTTGATTATCGCCACACTACAGAAACAAAATGTATATTTGGATATATCTGGATTATATGGATATATAATCTATATTTTTCACCAACATTTTCTGAAGCAACTAAAAGTAGCCCCGTGTCATGAACGGTTTTAATTGAAACAATGTTTGAATTTTTGAAAGTTTTGTTTTATTGAAATGTCGCTAGGTGTCACCGGTGCATTGATACGTGTTCGGGACCATCACAGAGTTGAAGATAGATAAATGAACATTTGGGCTATTCTTATTAAGAATAGCCCGAGTCTTCAGCTCCCTCTATCTATCTTCATCTCTGTGAGAACGCATCATGGTCCTGAACGTTTGTCAATGCATCAGTGACACCTAGCGACATTTTAATGAAACGAAACCTTCAAAAATCTAAATACTACTTCTAGTAAAAGTATTTTATTTTTCGATCAATGCAATAAATAACTTACTAAATTTAGGTCACATCTATTGTGCCTTTATCAAATGATAATTTTTATACAAATGTATATTATTAGAAAAGTCGTATGCCACCAATATAGTCCTTTGCGTATTTGTCTAGAAAGACACGTACCTGCGCAGCGTCCTGCTTCGACGACGATATAGTGAAAGCGGGGTAATTCAATTTTGTCAACGGGATAAACGGTTTCGAAAAAATCATTAACTCGTCCAATTTGTCAAGCATGATGTTGTTGGCCTTGTTGACGATGACGGTAATGTTGACGTAATTTTCATGATGATAGAAATACTACAAAAAATATATATATATAAAAACACACGTATATACAGGGTGTTCCTAAAATGTTTAGTCAACTATTCACCAGATGATGCGCATCACTATTGTATTACGTACTGTACGGTGTTTGCATTATAAAATTATTTGTCAAATTGCTGCATTTGGATATGCAACATGTGGTTAAAATTTGACTAGAACATTTCAGATCACCCGGTACATAATTGCTATAATGTAAATACTGAAATAAAATAAAGCATACCTCAAAAGCCTTGCGTTCCGTACACTGCAATATAGCATTTCGAAAGATGATGTTATAGGCGACGACAGCGCACAAAATGTACGAATGCGGATTCGAAATGATGTGGTCCCATAGTCGTAAACAGTCGTTCTTGGAAAACACTTCGGAGAACGCAGTTTGTAATAACGACCACGAATATAACTGCAAATTGAAGATAATTATAACCACTTAATTATCAAAAATCGTCGATTGTTTTTTGTTTAGGTTAAAGTGTTAAATGCGTACTTCGCTCGTGATGCCATGGTTTCGAAAATGTTTCAGCAGCTCGGGATCGTAATGAAGAAGAAGCGATTCAACAACGTTCAACAAACTGATCGGAGGTTGCGGATATTGATCGAACCAATCGTGACACCAGTTCACTGCGAAAAACAAACAAATCAGTGACACGAAGCGTACAGATCTCCAACGATGCACGTCCGTGTAAAGTCACCTAGCGATAAAGGCACAATGGATGTGTGTAAAGTTGCATATGACCACCCAGTTTTAAAAACACCATAGATGCAACTTCAAGAATTATTATCACGTTCCAAACAAATAAATCCGATTACATACTTAATATCGTGGCTGTGATCTCGAAACACAACAATCCATTAGCCGAGAACGCTTTCAGAAACGGATACGTCAACATCGGCAAGTAATCGATCCGCTTAAGAAACGGTGCCCAATATCCAAGCGCCGACAAAAGCCTATATAGTAAACAACAACAACATAATCGATATTTCAGCTGAAATTCAAATCTAAACGTTAACGACTCTTTATTTCTTCGTAAAACAGTGTTCACTTACGGCACATACTTCTTAAAGCAACGCATCAACCGACCATCACGTAACGGATAACATCGATCGACGTTCTCATACGCTTCGTCAATCCCTTTCTTCAACAACGCTCCAAACGCTTTTTTGTTCTCGGGAAGTTGAAGAACGCTTCTCCAAATTATTTTCCTGCAAAACCAAAATTAAATTTGTTAACAAAAATCTAACAAAATCTACTTCAAAATAAAAAATCCATTGAAAATTTTGAAGCCACTATGTTTCCATACAGCCACAGTAAACATATAATGGCCAATCAGGTGCCGGGCATGACATTGGCCAATCAGGTGCCAGGCATGACATTGGCCAATCAGGTGCCGGGCATGACATTGGCCAATCAGGAAAGGATTACTATGAGTTTCTATGTTGTTTCTTGAGCATTCTGGAAGCTTGTTGCAACATTCTACAGGATGCTGTGTAATACTTACTGATGTTAAAATAAACATTATGACGCTTACCTGTAACGTTCAGGAAACTGGTTGAACGTTTTTAATACAACTTGACATTTTTGACGACTCAGAAGTCCCTAAAGATAAATTAGCAAATTTAATCAGCAAATGGTGAAAATTGAAATGTTAAAATTGTAATTAAAATTTTTTTACTTACTTTTGCGAACGTTCCTCTATCTTCGCCACCGGCAGCTAAACGTGCACTGAACGGTTTCGTAGGCCACGAACGTATATTCTGATCAGTTATAACGGGAACTTTTTTCTCTTTTGCCGACTTTATTTTAACTTCCTCGGTCAACTATGTATTTCAAAAAAAAAAGTGTCAAAAATTAAATTAAAATGAAAAATTGAATTAAAATTAAACGAACACATACGTACGCATAAATTTTTCGACCACAACGTTTTGGTATAATAAACGTTCAAATTTCCCGAATCCGCAATGACGATCATGAATTCAGCATTGTTGCTAAAAATGATGGAACGTGCGTCGATGACTTCGGTTTTCAATTCAAACATGATAATTTCGTTGACAAAATCGAGAACGTGAAATGTGTTATCAACGGCGAAAATACCTATAGCCTGTGAAAATGATAAAAATAAATCGTAAAAAAAATATTATCAAATATACAGGGTGGCCCAAAAGTCATGACCCAATGCACTGCGAAACACTTTTAATTACATTTAGAACGAGTCATGACTTATGGACCATCCTGTATATATAAAAAGTAATTACCTGATTATTGGATGAACATGTAAGGCTGTTTATGAACGTAAGCGTTTTGACATTGTTGATCGTCGATGGCAATTCAAGAATTTTTGTCAAATAAAATTGTTCCAAATCCCACACATGAATTTTGTTGGAAAATCCCGCAGCGAATAAAAATTGACAAAATTCAAACCTGAAAATACAAGTTTTGTTCGTATGACTGGTGTCTCATGATTCAAAATAAATTATGGAAACCTTGTTTTTTTTTTTGATGACTTTTGGGACATCCTGTACAAATTCGTTAATATAAACGTGTAACTTACCCGCTAGCGATTAACGTGCGGTATTGAAACTTGTGTTCGTTCGGTGGAAACAAATGTTCGATACAATCGAGCGTGTCTAAATCCCAAATGAAAATTGAATTGTCTTTGAAACACGTCACCAGTTTATCGATGCCTATAAACGCAACCTGCGATATGACAAAAAATGGAATGTTAACGAATCGAACCTAAAACTGTGTTCGTAATTTCTACATGAAAACATTACTTTAAGGAGTTCAACCGGTTGCTGTATCGTCAATTTGTTTGACAATATCAACACGTCAGTATCCCATAAAACCGTTTCTCTTGAACAGTACGAAACGGCGATATTCCGAACCGCGTGCTCTTCGAAGTGGATTACAGGGTAATTCAAACCGATCAATTCACCGACGATTTGCTTAGCAGCTAAAAACAAGTGTGAACCAAAAAACTTATTACTCAGCTTTATTATGACATCATATAATAACCCATTGGCTGAGCTTTAGTATATGACATGTAATAACCCATTGGCTAAGCATTAGTATATGACATTATATAATAACCCATTGGCTCAATTCTGCTGTATCATGACTATTTGGCTTTATCATGTAACCCATTGGCTGAGTATGACATGTAATGACATGTAATATGACATGTAATAACATGTATGACATGACATGTAATAATGTATGACATGTAATAACCCATTGGCTCAGCTTTAGTATATGATAACTAAGATTATATAATAACCCATTGGCTCAATTCTGCTGTATCATAACTATTTGGCTTTATCATATAACCCATTGGCTGAGCTTTAGTATGACATGTAATAACCCATTGGCTCAGCTTTAGTATATGATAACTAAGATTATATAAGATAAGATTATATAATAACCCATTAGCTCAATTCTGCTGTATCAGGACTATTTGGCTTTATCATGTAACCCATTGGCTGAGCTTTAGTATGACATGTAATAACCAATTGGCTCAGCTTTAGTATATGATAACTAAGATTATATAAGATAAGATTATATAAGATTATATAATAACCCATTGGCTCAATTCTGCTGTATCATGACTATTTGGCTTTATCATATAACCCATTGGCTGAGCTTTACTATATGACCGATTGGTTAGTGACCTACAATTACTGCATAAAAACTGTTTATTTACCAGCATCGATGACGACGATCATTTTATTGGATAATGACACATAAATACGTTGTTCTATTTTCGTGCTCCAACAAATACTCGTCGGTAAAAACGGCATTTTCAATATGAAATTAAACCTGTAAAAGTAGGCGTATAAAAAAACCATGCATTAAAATGATATAACCAGAAGTAACGATTACGACTAAATCTCGCCCCGGCTATAACAAGAAAGTACCGGTTAATCAATCATTAATCGTACAGTTTTGACTGTCATATTATACACATATTATTATAGTTACCTATTATAATTCAAATCAAAACGATATAATCGTCCTTCAGTATCGCAAGCGATGAACTGTTCTTCGTTGGTCCCATAAGAAACTAATATGAAATGGTTATTTGATACACCGTTGTCATCATCCGATTTCATCGAGCTAATTTTTAATATTAGCCTACAATGAAAGATCAATTTATTATTAATTATAGTATATTATATTTTTGGATCGACATTTTATGCTATTTTATTTTCCTTACATACTTACCCATCATATAATAAAGACAGTTGTAATAAGTTGTCGTCTTTGTTCAATGATACCATTCGTGGGAACAGCTTTCCTATTTGATCACGATAGATATTAACTTGGTACATTATGATATATATATTTTTATAATAATAATAATAATCTTATTTTGTTATTCTAATATTAAAACGTGGAGAGCCATCATAGCATTCTAAAATATAAACTTTGAAACATCGCTCCGCCTATTTGGCTGTTTAGCCAATCGTGGGGGTTGCTAGTAGTTAATGACGTCATACATTATCGCCTCACTAAAATATGTTCTGATTTTACGTGTTTTGTACAGCACTCACTAAAATAGGATCAACGACTTGAGTCTTCGGATTTTAAATGAGTTGTAATTATGTTAATTTTGATTGGTTTTTCGTGTATTTTACAAAAAAAAAGTTAACTTAACTCCTCCTACGTGTTTTTATAATATTATTCATTAACTAACTCAATGACCCTTCCCCTGCGTGGTTTTACAATAACATTCGTCAACTCCTTTAAAAAACAAATTGCCATCAACAAGCCACGTACAGCTTGGTAATTCGTTACTCATAAAAAATCAACAGGACGTGTTTCTAAAAATCAACACAACAACGACTCAGCATCATATCATTTTGAATGAAAAACCCTCTCGACTCGCCGCACACCCCAGCTCTTGTTTTTCTAGTTTGCGAATCACTTCTTAATGTCAACGTAACAACACACCAACGACAATGACTGACGTTGTAGGATGGTTCAATTCCATCCCCTTCTTCACGAGATGGTGGTTCGGTTTAACGGGAGTTGTATCCCTTCTGGGAAGGTTCGGCTTGTTCAGTCCAATGTCCATGATCTGGTCGTGGAGGGGTTTCATCAACCAGTTTCAGGTAGTATGAGGTGCAATTGTAAAAAAAGGTGCTTCCAACATGCGGTGTAAAACATTACAAAATTGACATGATACGCAACCTATGATACGCAAAACTTATGATACGCAAAATTCTAAACCACTGAAATGGCGATACGTACAGTTGTTTGTTACTCACAAAACGTAAAGGCCAACTGATACGATCGACTTTTATTGTCATTTTATTATGATTATGATGCAACCCCACCAATGGTGTTTTTCTCGATCGTAGCGGAGATAAAAATCGCCATCGGTGGGTCGCAGATGAAAATCGCACTAACGTAGCAAAACGGAATAACGTAGCAAAGTCGATCGTGTGATTCCACCCTAAGGCGAGTGGCAAACATGCCCGACGTCGCCCGGTTTCGTCGGGCGGATGCGGCTGAAAGCTGGATCGTGATTAGTTGTTCACTGGATCATCCAATCATTATCTAGCGTTCGACTGATGAAATTGGACATGTTCGCGGCCGGCCTAAGATTTGTAATCTATGAGATGTGTATCCTACGAGATGCTTAATCGGTGAGACTTGTAACCGACATATCCATGAGATGCTTCACACTTTTTCCAACTGACATGCATACATCCATCGTATCACATGTATATTACAATGTGTCCAAATATTGAAAATGACAAGTACAGAACTTTGTGTTTCATGCTTGTCACACATAATAACTTAAACTCTAAAAAAGTTATATGTAAGTGACAATTTATCAACACTACTGATGTTTTTTTAAACATGTTGAATAGTAGAAGTCGATTCGATTGCATCCAACATGATACGACTGTTGTACAACAGTGTTAGACAAATGTCTTATCGTTTGAGACAGGCCTTGGGTGTATCTCATATGTGCGCCTTATAAATTTGGCGTGTCCTAATTTACGATATAAATTAGGTGTCCTATATAATTCATGTTTCACTCAAATCCCTAAAAAGTCTCCATCTTATATGCTGGTGCGTCTTACATACGGTACAATATTTTGGCATGATAATTTCAATACATGTATTAAAATGCGTACGTTAAAATTTGAAAATACTAATGTGCATATTACACGTTGGAAACACCATGACATGTCAAATTACATTGAAGGCACTAATTATTTTGTTCGTTTTTCGCAGTTATGGAGGCCTTTCACAGCGGTGTTTTATTATCCGATATCACCGCAAACCGGTTTCCATTTTTTAATGAACATGTATTTTCTTTACAATTATTCAATGCGTTTAGAAACAGGTAACTACAATGTATATTGAAGAGAAAGGTTTTTCGTTACGTCATCTAAATTCACACATCCTAATCCTTAATCCCATTCCAATTTGATGTTTTTCAGGAGTTTTTTCAGGAAAACCAGCTGATTATTGTTACATGCTCCTCTTCATGTGGATTAACTCATTGATATCCTTTTGCATACCATTTATAAATATAGGAATTTTTTAATCTCTTGTATGTAATAGTTTAATTCCATTTGATTCCTTAACTGTACGTAAACTGCAGCGTCTGCTCTCGGACTAATGGTGAGTTCACGAATTGCTCAATTCATCGATGTACAAAACCGTACATTGTTCATTTGTACATGAACGATGTACAAAGTCGTATTTTTTAATTTTGAAAACTAATTTGTTTGCCAACAAATAATATGATTATATGATCATATACTATCCTTGTTTTTTTTTGGTAGTTACTCATGGATGTGTTGGTAATCGCAATCCTATACGTTTGGTGCATCATCAACAAAGATGTTGTCATCAGTTTTTGGTTTGGGACGCAATTCAAGGTAATTTTACAATTTCATTGCTTAAATGTAACAAATGAAACAAAAAAACGTAAAACGTTTAAAAAAAAATTGTGTCTGATGCATCAAAATTGCATATGATGTATTGAAGAAAAAATGTTTTTTTTTCCCGCAGGCGAAGCTGCTACCGTGGGTTTTGTTGGCATTTAACTTCGCCATCAACGGCCGGTAAGATTTTTGCGTCGTTTGTTTTTAGCAAATTAATGTTTATGATAAGTGTCTCAAACACTAATGTTCCCAGTCAACCATAAACAGTGTAAAAGTCTTTGTCGTTTAAAGAGCATTAATTAGATATGTTACAAGGCCATGTTGTAACGAAAACTTACTACCGTATATGCTATACAGGGTGATTCAAAACATGTCTTACATGTTAACATTTTTTAAATAATAGTAATTTTGTAGTTTGAAGGTGGTTAACTTATTGTACATAACCATAAGTAACTATGAGAATGATAGCGAAGATGAGTTTGTTTTTTATCTTGTTAATTGTTGGTTAAATGTTTCTGCAAACCACCACACAACCTGCGCTCAAGTCACCATTTTGGAAACTGACAGATAGCAGCGTCACTGTGGCTCTTACACACGCTACCCAATTCTCAAACTTACTGAATTTCTGCTTCTGTTCCACTAAGAATCACATTTGATATTAAAAAATTTAAGTGTTTCCAATTAGATCTAATTGTGGAGACCTTGTATATGCTAAAATTATATATACAATTAAAATTGAACGTTGAAATTGAGTAGATTATAATGAAACGTTCATTCCAACGTTCACTTTCAGATTCATGGAAGAGCTCACTGGCATCTTCATTGGTCATCTTTACTACTTTTTGAAGTTCAAATATCCATTGGATTTCGGCGGACCTGCACTTCTCATTACTCCGCAATTCTTGTAAGTAATCAATGAAACGTTCGAAAAAACTAACATCGTTGTTCAATCATACGTTTACATTTTAGGCTTCAATACTTTCCGCAACAACGACCGCCGCCATCTGGTTTTGCGTTTTCAAATCAACCGCCAACACCTCAATCGCCACAAAACGCAGCTCCCGAACGCCGCGGACACAACTGGGGACAAGGACATATTCTCGGCGGAAATTGACCAAGATAAACTTTTACGAGTGGTTTTTATGTAACGTCATTATCGGAACGTGCGTTTAACGGACCGTTTTTCGTGTTTTATAAATTTTTCTTTTTTGTGAAAAAAAAAATGGCCTTTTCGATTTTGTTTTTTAAAGAGAAAAATATTTATTTCAAATTTTTTTTCTCTTTTTGTTTTTGGGGGGGGGGGGGGGGGGGGGGGGGGGG
>JAQIWH010003187.1:0-20979 GCA_034695005.1 Cryptops parisi | reverse complement strand
ACACACACACACACACACACACACACACACACACACACACACACACAGGGTGTCCCTAATGTTATCACCTATTTTGACGAAATAAGACGAATTTTAAATAAAATGCTGTAATAACCATGATTATACATAATTTGTCTACGTTACCGTTAAAACCCGAATTTGACTAGTTAAAACCAAAATTAACTGATCGATTTTGTAATCGATCAGCAATTTTAGCGAATGGCTGCGTTCGGCCGCATTAACTAACCTACGCTTCGTGGTTAAAGTTAATCGGATTTCGACTAATGAGATCGGTTTTAACTGTATTCGGATTTTGACGTCAACATGTACATAGTACAAAAAAAAGACCGATAAAAATTATACAAAGTTGTTAAAAATTATAAAAAAAAAATCATAAATTGTTAAAAAATTGTTTAAAATTATAAATCTATGAGCATAATGTTGTTCTTAAAACTTTTATTTGAATTTCGCTTTATTTCGCCAAATATATGGGCTTCAGGAACACCCTGTATATACAGCATTTTATAAAATATTTTTCTTATTGATAACTTGAAGCCTCAAAACAACAAATAAATAAAACGGTAACCTCAATTCTTTTATATATAAAAAAACAATAACAAAACCTGATACTTCACAATGTCAATATAATTTGGACGATAAATTGAGTTGTTGTTGACAAACTATAGTGACTTGTTTGGGAAATAGTTCAGGAAAACTCTTCATTTCGTTTAATTAACTTCCGATTGTAATAGTTAATGGGTAGGAATGTGCTATGGTGAAATGTTTAATAGAATGATGAGAGTTATTGTTCAAAAGGCCCCTTGGAAACAGTTTATATGGTTCAAAAGGAAATGTGGCAGCTTCTTTATTTCCCTTGGGATAAGAAACGTGGAAGTAGGAACAATAAAAAAAAAATATATTATAATAATAAATAAATTTTATTTCAACTGAATCAAGAACGCTTATTTAAAATAAAAAAGGTTAAAAAATATTTTTTTTTCGTTCAAATTTGAACCGGATTTTCTTTGCCTTCCAGCGTTAAACGAAAATCCGGTTTATATTTGAACTTGTTATTTCGTTTAGAAAATTGAATTGACACAAAACTACGTTTAATATAGTTTACTGTAATATTTTAAACACTGTAAGGATTAAAAAAAAATAAACGTTATTAAACAATTAACTAATTACTATTACAAAGCTGTGACGAGGTTAAAATCACTTTTAGTAAACGTTTAGTGGTACGAAATTCAAGGAGAGGATAACTTATAATCTCTTCCTTCTTTTAAACACCGTCATCCTTGTACGAAATATTAAGAAAAATTAATTCCTTAGCCCTTGGACTAAGTCAATTCAACAACTGTATACTACAGTGGTATTATACACGAAATTTATTGATATACAATTTAATACAAAATACACACCCTTACCTATTATGATTACAATTTCAACATATATAAAATATGTATGAAACGTGTTCAAATTTGAACCGGATTTTTTTTATGCAAAAACACTTATGGCTAGTCAATTAATACATAAAAAAAAAACAACTATTTATATTTAAACATCCTTATATTTGAAAAGACGTTCAAATATAAACCGAATTTTATTTGATGCAAAAACTGTCATTAATCCGGTTTACAATTTGAACGGCTTACTATGAAGAGGTGTTCAAATACAAATCGGATTTTGTTTGACACAGTCATAAAATCTGGTTGATATTTGAACACCCATATATTTGAAGAAATGTTCAAATATAAACCGAATTTTATTTGACGCAAAAAAAAAATGCTATTAACCCAGTTCATATTTGAATGTCTTTAAATATGAAGAGGTGTTCAAATACAAACCGGATTTTATTTTATGACTGCATCAAATAAAATTCGGTTTTTATTTGAACACCTCTTCATATTTAAAGACATTCAAATATTAACTGGATTAACGGCAGTTTTTCAGCAAAATAAAATACTAAACCGGTTTTTATTTGAGGCGATCATAAAATCCGGTTGATATTTGAACTCCCTTATATTTTATACAAACGTTCAAATATAAACCGAATAATTATTAGTTGGATTGGATGTTTGTCAGTGTTTTTGCATCAAAGAAAATCCGGTTCGTAGTTAACCACTTCTTTCATCTTCTACTGTATTAAATACAAAAAAAAATGAATTAAAAATATATCAGACGTATCATCTTTATACTCCTATTTTTTTTAAAAAAAAGCACTATCACGAAATAGTTTAAAATTTTTGTAGTAAGTCATTACAGATAACTCAAGGTTGTGGCCTTGGAGATAAAAATTACATACATACAAAAAATATTTTTCTTCAAAAAAATAAAATAAAATAAAATATTAAAATATATACAAGGGGGAATGAAACATTCTCATTTCAACACGAAGGATGGGGGGAAAAGTAATGTGTTTTGTAATGTCAAAAAATTCGACTTCTTACAAATGATGATGCTTAGCCTAGATGAGTGTAGTAGGTCCATTGTGAAAAACAAGTAAAAAGTACAGTGCACAACGACCGACGAAGTTGTAATAAAAAAACAATCTCAGCAGCTTCTCAAAGAAAGAAGAGATTAAAATAACACGGTGCACGAAATGTCAAAGAACTCTTTAGAATTATTAATAATAATAATAAAAAAACTATATATATATCTTAATGATAATAAAAGATGGCTGCACTAAACCGACGTTAGATCTAACCTTTGTGAAACAGTTACAACGTCATTGAAAACTTTAGTTACACGCATACATATATTATAAATGTAACATTTACCCAGATGTATCTACACAAGAGTAAGAGTAGTAATAGTAATACAACAATGAATTGCATAACGTAAGAGTAGTAATAGTAATACAACAATGGATTGCAAAAATAGTAATGGTAATACAACAATGAACTGCAAGAGTAGTAATGGTAATACAACAATGAACTGCAAGAGTAGTAATAGTAATACAACAATGAACTGCATAACGTAAGGCAAATTTAAATTACAACAATTGACTGCATAACGTAAGGCAAATGGCAAATTTAAATGACCACAACGAACTGCATAAACGTAAACTGTAACTAATGAGATAGTAAACTAAAAATTGTAGAAGAATATAAGCACAAGTTTTGCCTCTAGACAGGCCATCATATCAATCACATTTCTATACTTCATATGTAGCATAAGTGTTGATATCACGTGATATTACATATGTTAAAAAATTAAATATAATAAAATGTATCTATTTGTTGGTAATTTGTAAATAAGTTTTTCTTATGGTTGACTTTCATGGGCGTTACCTAAGATGAATTTATCGAGTTGTTTACTAGTAAACTATTACTAATATAGTCATGAAGTACATTTTTATGATCTTGTAACATTGTTAAGCTAGGAAAAATTTTCTTCATTAAAAAAATTTGTATATAAAAAAAAAGGGGATGATAAATTGCAATTTGTCATTCATCGACATTCCATAGTTTTCGCTTTTAAAAAATTTGCAACAGCATTTTTGCTATAGATCCGGTTTCGATTTAATATTTTTTTTAAAAAAAAAAATTTAAAATAATAAATTTTAAAAATATTTAAGTACATAAATTGATAGAAAAAAATAATCTGATGTAATCATTTTTATGACTATAACCCTGAAAAAAAATTGCTATGTGGTAATCAATGCGATCATCACCAGGAACTTGAAGATTAGTTGATGAAGAAAGAATGTGTTTTAAACTATGTAACTTATACATAAAAAGCGATGATTCGTGAAAATTACATGATGGATAACGTAATTCTTATTAAAAAGTATACTTTTGTAACATTCACAAATAAAAATAAAATTAAATGAAAAAAAAAAACAACAGACGACCTTGCACATTGGTTGAGGTAACCTCCAAAAAGGAGGAGCAAGGGTGCGACCCAACAAGACAAAAACGGAAATCCTATTATCACGTGATGTTGTCTTCGACTAATTAAGAATGCAGGGTCGATGAAGTCATTAGTGAGAAAGAAAAGGATGACGAACTTCTTAAAGGAGTAGACATTCTTTCTTTTTCTTTTCCCCTTTTTCTCCCATAAGATAAAAAGGTAAACATAGTCTTACATCTCATCAACATGATGGTTGCTAATGGTTTGTTTGCCTACTACATTACATGTCATGAGAAACCAATAAGGAAAGCGTCTTAATTACGTTTCCCATAGTCCAAGGGAGGGTAGTTGATATGCAGGGTGAGGCAATGAGAGTTATTTGCTTTTTGTTTTGGAATAAATCAAGAGTTACCTAATGGTGTACAAGAGATTTTCCAAAGAAAATATTTACACCTGCAGTATATAATAATTTTTTGTTTTTTTTTCAACTTGTTTTCAAGCATTTCAACCATAATCCAAGTTGATATACAGGGTGAGACAATGGGAGTTAGTGTATTTGCTTCAATTTTTTGGAAGAAGCCAAGAGTTGTCAAACAAGAGAAGTTCCAAAGAAACAAATTTACACGTGTATAATAATTTCATGTTCTTTCCAACTCGTTTGCAACCATAGTCCTATCTACCATAATCCAGGTTGATATACAGGGTGAGGCAATGAAAGTTATTTGCTTTTTGTTTTGGCAGAAATCAATGGATTACCAAATGGTATACAAGAAAGTTTTCCAAAGAAACAAATTTACAACTGCAATACATAATAACGTTATGTTCAACTTATTTCAAGCATATTTACGATAATCCAAGTTGATATCCAGGGTGAGAAAATGAGATTTATTTGCTTCTTTTATGGAAAGAATCAAGAATTACCGAATGGTATACAAAAAAAACTTTCCAAAAATTTACATCTATATATTAATTTTAAGTTTTTTTTTTAAACTCGTTTTTATGTACATTTGCAATAGAACTTTCTAGTAAAACAAGCTACACGTAAATTGATTTTCAATGTTAAACACCCACAACGTCGATATTGCAAAGTGCATATGCCAAGTAATTTGCTCCAAAAATTCCATTAAGAAAGGATGTTCATTTGGCCAAAAATTAAATTAGACGAAAAAACAAACAATACTAATAACAAAGCAAAAATAATGGTATAGTTATTATTACTGCCTACGACCATCAAGAACTGCTGGTGAAATTGTTAAAATTACTCGTGGTGGATGCATCAGCAACCATTCTGAACAAAATAATAACAATAATAAGGCTTTGGAAAATTACTTTCAAAGTTATTAACTCGCTTTTTTTTGGATTAACTTAAAATTAGATGAAAAAAAAATTGCCAGAAATTTAAAATGACAACCGTTGAAAAGAGAAAGTACGAGAAATTACAGTGCAAAGGCAGAACTAGTCTTTGGTCACTTTTTCGTTGCAGCTGATAGACCACCAAGTTCATCTTGTATATGTAATTATACTTAGAAAAAAAATGTAGGATATATATTTTAAAAACAACAAAAACAAAACAGCAGTTTCTATTTTTACATTACAATTCTTGTAGTGATCATCAAAACGAATGTTTGCGTGAAAATTGATAACGATGAGACCTTTGGGTATACGAGTAACTGGATTGTGGGGCAGAAGGTTAAAAATTAACAACTAAGCTTATCCGTGCTAATATAATGCATTAGGGCGTTCAATTGGGTAAAACAAATAGGTTGCAAGATGAACTAGGACAATAAATAATGCACTCTCATTTTATACACAGACACAACGTATCAACTAATAGAGACGTTGTGAATCATTGACAAGAAATTTAAATATATTAGGAAAGACCAGAAATATTATACATGAGACCTATATATAAAAAAATAATTGTATAAAAATGTTCCAATAGTAGAATATTCGCATTAACCAGTAATCAAAGATGAATATACAGATATAAGAGATAATTTTTGAAAACAAAATATTCAGTGTGTCAATCGTTTGGCTGCCTATAACGTGTAACATGAATAAAACAATTATCACGCTGGCTTCGCGCGAGCTCCTTTTTATCACAGCTATAACAAGCAAATCGGGTTTCAGCAATACTCATTACTGAATTAATGAACAGTGGCGGTAAGATAACTGGAAAAGACCGAATGTTCTTTACAAAAATTCTAAAAAATTGGGTGATTACCATTATTAATTATCTTACATCAATCAGGAAATAGTAAACTTTTTTCCACCGTAGAATAACCACAATTAATCACAATCATATAAAGAAACACTGATGATGTAAATTTAAAATTCATTTTAGACAAAAATGATCATCCAACAAATGTCGAAAAAGTACTTGTAAACAAAAATTGGAAAAAGTAATAAAAATCTGAATTTGTGAAGAAGATGGAATCCTACACAACGATAAAATGTGGAATCAATATTAGAAACATTTGTTCGCTGTTGGTTTAATGAATGCAATTGACAGTTGTTGAGTGAAAAAAATTGTCATTTATGTCTAAAATAAATTTCGAAATATTGTCGTATTTTATTATTGCCAAAACAAATCATTTGCCGAAATTATTTTTTTTTCGTTTTCTTTAAAATAACATATTCCTCTATACATGTACCTTATTTGCTGACGTTATTTATTGACTCACACTGTCTGATCGTGACATTGTGTGTTGTTATTGACAATCGGTTACACCCGAAAACTCAATAAAACTATATAATGGGTTAAAAACAAACCAACAAAAAACCAAACCAACCTATTCTTGCAAACACCAAAAACAATATTCCACCCAAACAAAACAAAAACACCACCACACACAAACTTAACCCTCTCCCCCCAAATTACTAAACACCGTACAGGTATAAGCACACATGTACATGTATACACACACACAGAGCCTATTTGTTGGAGGCTGTGCTCATCTTTTGTTTGCGTCAGTCACCACCCTTTCCTTCTTTCTGAAGATGATGATGAATAGGCTGTTTTTCCCAGGTAGTGGTAGTAAGTAGCTTCTCCCTCAACCGGTTCTACAAGGTCGTGGTCGGCGGTCAGTTGAGGTCAAACTTTACAACACCATCCCCCACATTAAACAACACAACTATACTATAGGTTCGTTCTCGTCTATTTTGTTTTTGTGGTCACTCCCCCGAAGAAGAAGAAGAAGAAGAAAAGCTTAGAAAAAAAGAGGCAGACAATGGCTTTTGTAAAAATGTGCAATAAACTCGACTGTGGCTTTTCTCACACGTTCGTTTCTCTCCCTTTATATGTTAAGTTGGTATACTGTACAACACTTGTAGGTAGGCTATGTGAAGGTCGTTTTTTCATTAATCGATGCCTCGAAAATCAAGATTACAGATCAAAATGTAACATCTGTTCTTGACCTCTTTAGTAAGATACCGTTAATATACCTTTTGTGTGATTGTATTGTTTTGTTTTGTTTTTTATATCCAATTTTTGTTTTGTTCTTCTTGTACCTAATTGATCACCTAATATCTCAAGACTTTTTCATCCTTTCCAAGGTTTGTTATTCTATTCATCAAGATCTCATACATTACGTGCCCACACTGGTAACACCTATACAGCAAACTACATCTTCAAATATCAACACAAAAAACAACTAATAACAGGATGTTATACGAGGGTAGTTCAAAAAGATTCCGGAAAATTAAAATAAATAAATACTTTTTTTTTTCCGGAAATAATATTTTGAACTATTATCGTAGAAAGTGAAACAGCTGAAAAACAGTACCATTTTGAAAATAAGTATATTCTAAGCATACTCTTTATATACTCTACTGTCATATACAGATACACTGTATGTACATACATAATGCAAAAAAAAATCTTTTTTGTTATCATGTTTCGATTTATGCGAATTAAAATTTATGCGATCGTTGAGTGATTCGATATTTGAGTTATGCGAGTTTTGAGTAATTTCGTTTTAGATTTTGCAAGTTTTGATTTATTTATTTATATATTTATGTATATATTTCGATTTATATTATTTATATGTTTTTTCACATTGGACTTATGCAATTTTTTATTTATGCGAAAGACTTATGCGATTCTCGTTTTATGAGGTTTTTTTTTAACATTGGACTATACAGTATATTCTTATAAACGATTGTAGAACAATTTTCAGCTCGCTTACTCACAAACTGACTCACTCACAAATGAAGCTGATATAAAGAGTATAAAAACATTACACAAAAATATCATTTTCTTTTGCTGCACCTAACTTCTCTAATATCTCGCTATCTTTTTTACTCTTTCCAAGATTTGTTTTTTCCCAAGATTTAATAAAGATTTCATAAATTACATGCTCCCACACTAGTAAAACCTAAAACCTACACAGCAAACTGCTTCAAAAAGAAAAAGCTACTAGCAGGATGGTATAGAAAGTGAATTAGCCAACAGCGTGAAGAAAACCAGTACCATTTTAAAGAAGAAGAAGAAGAAGAAAACAGCATTAGCATAAAATAGTTTTAATGGCTAATTATTTGCTAATTGTGTACAATCGTCAACAGTGAAAGAAGCCAATTTTAAATTTAAATGGGTTCTCTTGAGGGCATAACCTTGAAAGGCATCCGTTTTCTACTACCAGTTTTAATATTCTGTAGGTGTTTAAAAAACTAATAACACACCTACATTCTATAGTGAAAAGAATGGTACAGCAAAAAAAATGCGCATAAAAACAAACACGTAATTATAAAATCAATCGCGATGATTCAGTGCATCCGTTATAACTTACACTTGGCATATATTAAGATACGATCGACCTCAATGAATGGCAAGCATTGATATTTACAATGTGTTTAGAGTTGACCCCGAGTTTTGCAAACACGGATTTGTGTCAATGATACATACAAAAGAAATTAGACTTATGTTTACCATCACATCAATTAAGGTTAATCTCCGATAGGCCCGGTAGACTTTTAAGAAATAACACACAAAAACTTTTCTCAAATCATTTTTTTCTCAAGAGTATACACAAATGTCAACACATGTCGACAGAGAGACTAAAAGTTTCATAAAATTGTATTCGAAACGATTTAAACTATATATTATTTATTATTATTATTATGCAACCCAGGTATTATTATGCTACCCAGCAAATTGTTATTCACGTCATGTGGAGAAGTGTAATCTGAAGATGAAGTAACCAGTTTTCCATAAGGAAATGTGTAAAACAAATCACAGGTCAACTTTCTTGAATCTTCGAATCAGTACACAAATAATTCTAATGAATCCAGTTCATTAAATACACATCGATATTAATACAATGACACCTCGCAGTGTGAGGCTAAGAATAAATAACATTACAGAAACCGTTTAAAGGTTGAAATCCGTTAATTTTATCCGTTTAATACTTTCTGAATTCTGCATGTTATCGTTAAAGTGTCAAATTCGGTATTTTCACGAAATTGTAGTAAAAGTGCGAAATATTGAAATTGCAGTTTTGTATAAACTGCAATGAAAACTTTGAAAATTTTAAAGTTAATTAGCTGTTTCATACTTTCACTAGGATGAAAGTTATTTTTTAATGATAACATAAGTTACTTCAATTATATGCATTTAAAATTGAAATACATACAATTCAAGTATGTCACCATTAAAGAATAACTTCAATCATAGTGAAAATGTGAAATAGTTATTATAAGACGATAGTTGAGTTTAACTTTTAACTTAGTTGAGTTTCAACAGTAAACAGTTTACGTTATCTTTAAACTGTTAACAGTTTACGTTACCGTTAAAGTGCGAAACTTCATAGTTTCACGAAACACCTAGTAAAAGTGTGTAGTACCGGAAAGTATAGAATGTCCAGCCAGACATGTCCAGACAAAAGTGTAAAATGCCGTGGTTTATATTTTTCCGGTAGCTCATTCACTGGGAAATAAATACACATGTCTGTTCTGACACAGTCTTTGTTTAACATTATTTTTACTTAAAATTGAAAAAAATAACACGTTACGCTGCGTTAAACATTATAAATAGTACACTACACACAGTGAAGGTTATAGAACAGAAACTGTTACTTAATATGTCACTATGTAATTAGCAACACGTAAGTAATTCTTCAAATTAACCCAACTAGATTTAGTAAATTTATTTCCTCATTTAATAGTTTCACAAAATCTTTCTTTAGCATAGCACGTTATTACGACACTTTCGATATAAGTAGTGAATTGTTATTTTTCCACCGAGATGACATTTTCTGGAAAAGTCGTAAAATAACTCGTACTTCACCCTGCAGCTTCTCACACCTGCTGCACTTGCAAAAAGTTTTCATGTCGATGCACTTTGCCTTAATACAGTAGAAGGTGTCAAGAACTGCTTCTTTCCTTTCGCTCTCATTTGCATCATCACTCAACGTTGGGCCTTTCGCATTAATAACACGAGCTGCTTACACTTTTCCTTTACCAAAAACAACAACAGCAGTAACAAACAAACCAAAAAAAAAGTAAAAGAGAGAAAAAAATAACCACCACTACCACCCCCCTAGGGGCTAAGATTCAATGGCCCAGAACGTGGAATGCTGAGGAGGTAAAAACCAACAACCCTTTTGCAACCCAGGCGTAACGCCAGTTTAAATCACCTATAGAGTGGTAGTGGTAAAAGCAACTTTCTGGCTAGGCTTTCCTGATCCTCGTTTTACGCCACAGGGTCGAAGGGAAAGCGAAAAAGATAATCAGAGGCCGCTGACCTGTTGTTTAGGAATGAATGTTGTCATTGGGTGGTAACCGAGATCATCCACCGCTCAACTGGGCAAGGTGACAATCTTCAAAACTCTCATGCACAGACAGCCAAACCACTTTTTTTTTGTCAACTTGACCAAAAAAAACAAAACAAATCCTTTTAGAATGTCAGGTGGACAACGCTTGACTGTTCATAAGACATTTCGAACGTTTCTGGAAAAAACAAAAAACAACATCGTCTGTGCAAACAACAACTTTTCGGATGCTGTCAGCATTATCTTTTAGGAACATCAATTATCTTTCAAGATTCCTATCTTTAGCTGTTTTTTTTGTTTTTTCTACGAAAAAGAACGACAAGTCCAGCACAAAAAAATAACGTGTATCGTCCTTTGACATTTATCAATTTTACTTTCGGTCGACTTAGATGTCAACTGAAGCTTGACCTCAATGTCACTGACTATTTCTCCAACTTCATGGTGGTCCACAAATCGTGTCTCCAAAACAGTACCATTGAACTTAAGGATAAAACCAATTGAAAATGCATACACATTAAGGAACATTAACATAATATGTACGGTATAGTAGTAGTAATAATTCATGTCACATGTATTTGCAAATGAAATAACTCACAGACTACGAATCTTTATAAACCAGCAGGAAACCAGTGCTGTAGCACAGGTTGCGGTAGCACACATTGTCATTTACTCTATTTAAACTATTTTATTTCTGTTCATATTCATGTGGTTATGGTAACGTAACGACAGGTATTTTGTTTACAATCACGTTGTCTGACATGGTGTACCACCGTGGATTTAAAGCATTCTACACAGATTTGAATAACTATACATGTATAATAACTGCCGTTCAAAGAGTTGCACTTTATAAAGGGTAAAAGTCAGAACCCGCGGGTTAACTTATGACTTATACGGCTATAACAGAATTTTACTCATGCTTTCAATAGTTCGGAAATATTTCATTATTAGCCTTTATAATGAAAGCAATCTCAATCCGCTGAAAGACTTTTTCAATTCGGAAATCAATGGTAGTTAGTCTATTCCGAATTATAGAAGTTCCCGGAATACGTTGTGAAGTACATCCATAAGTAACGATGTTTACACTGTAACCAGTTCATTAACATTGATATTTTTTTTCACTCTTTTTCCGGATTACGGAAGTTTTTCAGCAAATTAATGAATACCAAACTTCCGGATAATTAAACACTACATTAATGAGATTTCAAGTGTGTGATAAATTCAGCAACTAATTAAACTATAAAAAAATGGACGCCCTGATATTAACATATGATAAATCTTGGTGTTAAATTATAGTTGTCCACAATGTCACATGCTTGTGTATAATGAGCACGTATTTATTAATTCACGAAAATTATACATTGACTTTTTGTGCATTTCCCACTCTTCGTATGAATATTCATCACAGCAGCCAAATATGGATGGATTTGAATATCAAATTTTGAACAGGACAATCTAATGACATGCTCAAAAAATACTATGTGAAACAAGGAAGATACTACAAAATAAAAAATTTCACATAACACGATTATGAATCAAAGTGAACACATAGGTCCCTAGTCTTTCACACGGTTTATCAAACTTTCCAAAACCTGTCAAAAAAAAAAAAACACAACAAACTTCTTTTCACTCTTATAAAGATGTGTAATTACTAGAGAACAATGTACGACTTAAATAAGATCAAGGTGATCTGCGAAAAAGGAGTCCAATTTTTACCATCTCAATTTTCGAAAACCCAAAATTCCATTCTTTCGAAATTAAACTCAATTTCATTCCAATTATCATAATGAAAAAAAAATAAATACAGCACCATCATGCTAATTATAATAAACAATATCTTCCCCACTGTCAAAACAAGGTTATTTGCTTTACTATTTATGACAACAACGACCACTCGCTAAACGAAGCTCCTTCGTGAAGATGTCTAATCCACGATTAAATTCTTTTTTTTATTATCTATTTTTATATAGATATTTAAAAAAAAAATCAAGGAAACATCCTCCATATCCTTAACGAAAGTGTATATAAAAAGGCTTGTAAATGGTACATCAACATCGTGCTAAAAGTTTTACCTACGTGAAGACAACAAAAAACAAAGAAGGCGTGCAATTGTAATAAGTGTAATAGCAATCCAGGCTAAAAGCCTAATGAGTGGGGAAAAGATGTAAAATAAACTATATAATCAGAACACGAAATCCTACTCAATAATAGTTCTAGTTCCAATTTCCAGTATAGACATTTCAATTGTTTAAATTTGTTATAAAAAAAAACAAAAAACACGTGTGAAATTTGTAGTTTTACCTTGGCCAGTAAAGGGAAAGAGGTTAAAAGGGCACTGCAGATTATTACATGATTACAGTAGTTAACTTACACATTTGTAAACATCTTAATTGAAGAAGCTACGAAAGAACCGATTTAAAAAATAAGCTTATAACTGGATTTTGTTGATGTTGTTATACATATCATATACTGTTATAGTATGGTATATACTGTATGTGAAACGACATTGAGCTAAGAAGCTTTCTTCATTACCAATAAAGAGACCTTTGTTATTAAGAAGTAAGCTCATTGCTCCACAGATTTGCTGAAAACAAAGATGGCTAAAGAATTTTTCTTCCATTTAAGGATTAACTTAATTTCCAAGTTGCAATAATTATAGATAAAAAAATGCGTTTCGCAGGCTCCAAAAAATGTCTGGATTTACACAATCCTAACACACATTCAGTATATTTCTTTAAAAAACTACCAGTTTTTCCGTATCCTGTTATTTAACATTCAGCAGAGGTAATGTTTTGTGAATCTTATTTGTCCGGGTGAATAAGAAGCATCATGTACCAAATGCGAATTTTAATTATTAAATTACCGGTAGTTGTCTTGTTTTTTTTTTTACTCAATTTCTACTATTCGTTTAAAAAATTATGTAATTACCAACCGGGTTTCATTTTCCTATTTGTACATTACCTAATGACAAACGAGGTTTATTAACTGACAACATCTTTGAAGTTTCACTGAATTTATATTTAATCAACTTTTTTATTGATAACAATGACTCGATAGATTATTTCCTATTTATAATGAAAACCTTATTTTGTATTTTCAGATCAACAAACAATATGACGATTCGAACCCTGAAGGAATAGCTGGAGTGGATTACCCTGTATATCGTACTGTGCCTAGAGGATTGCCTTTTGCCTGTGTCAATCGAAATGCTGGATTTTACGCCGATCCCGACACCAACTGTCAAGTCTGGCATTTATGTGATCCATATGGACGTCGACATAGTTTCCTATGCCCTAATCGTACCATGTTCAACCAGCTGATCCGTGGTTGTGATTGGTGGTACAATGTCGACTGTGAGGCTTCGGAAGATCTTTATTCTAACAATATCGATCTGTTCAAAAGAACCCAACTGGCTGGACCATTGCCCATTAATAATAATAACAACAACAACAACAACAACCGTTTTGGAAACCGTCCAGCACCGTCTCCACCAAGAGCATCGTCCGAAGAATCTGTCAACAGCTTGGACATCCCTAACGATAGAAGACCACCACATCGTGTAGTTACTGTCCCTCCACCTCCACCCCCACCTAGACCTGCTCCCAGCCAGCATCCTAAAACTCCCCGACCTTTGATTCCCTTTGATCAAGTGAGACCGGCCACATTCAAAGTGATCCGAAGACCAGTGACAACGCCTGCACCCTTCGACTTTAGCGATGAAACCAGAGAGCAAACTGAACGTCCGAGGCCACCACAAAGACCTTCTCAATATCGTCCACATCAACAAGAAATCCCAGCCCCAGTACCATTCACAGAAGGGCCCCCTCGTAGCTGGACCGTACATTTCCTCGCTGGTAATGTGCTTCCAAATGCTAGACCAAGCGCTGCAGATCAAGGATGGAGATTGGCAGCTGATCAAGAACGGTCTTTCCCTCACTCTGGCGCACAAGCTGTACCCACAGAACCTCCTCTCAACAGCATCTCTAACATTCCTAGCACAACCCGTGCTCCTCATATCTCAACGTTTGCTCCTCAACAGGCCTTTTCTTCTACACAACGAAGCCAACCTCCAGTAGCATCAACCCAATTCACTTCTAGAGTGGACTTTGGAGGTCCATCCTCCACTGTACACAGTGTTCCCCAGAACCGCATCTCGACATTGCCACCTTTTGGATCTCGCACTTCTCCAGAATTCGAACCTGTAACAGGCACTGTGCTGCCATTCTCTAACAACAATGTGAACGTCCCAATCTCTGAAGAATTTTCTCCCGAAGATTCTCATTTGGAATCCATTCCCGAAGTGAATAACTTCCAACCAAACTTTGGAATTAGACAGCCCTCTCAAGCCCCTGAGATTGCTGTGAGTGTGGAACACCCTTCAACTCGAGGTTCTCTGTTGCAACCTGTATCGTGGGCATCTACAGTGAGATCTGCAGACACGTTTAGACCATTTACCATTACAACTCCCACTCATTCGCAAGGACCATCCCATACTGACGTTTGGTGGAGTACTCGTCCAGATTCCAATCCTCCAGTCGACAACTTTGTAGACCAAACAGAATTACCTGCTAACTTACCTCCAGAAGTTCCTCAAGAAAACCTATCCAATTTTTTCACAACTGCAGTTCAACAAGAGACCTTCCGAACAAGAGGATCTCCATTCATCAATACCGAAATCACAACTTATCATCCAAAGAACCTGCTCGAAGATTCATCCCCAGCGTTTGCACAACGGATAAACGAAGTGATAAGCACGTCTCATGCTCCAATTGTCAGAACAACAAGGCGAAGAGTTATCAAAACTACCACAGAACCAGCGACAACTCCAGCTCCTCCTACTACTACCACCACCACCACAACCACCACCCCAAGGCCTAGAGAAACGTCACCTCCTAAAGAAGCTCGAGCACACAAGGCAGCACCAGCAGAAGAAATCATTCACGAACCTAGCATTCCACTCGTCTTTGGAACGCGACTGAAACCCAAGAAGACATTCCGATTGGATAATGAAGCGTCCGCTTCTGAGCTACATGTGTCTACGGTAAGGAGCACTGCGCAAGAAGAGTCGGTGTCCACTAGCAGACAAGACGGATCTCTCTACGAATTACCAGTTGTTGTCAATACAGCAACACAATAAATCATGTGCAGCATACAACGACGACCGAACCTGCTTCATTTCTTTTCCTGGACTGATGCCATATAGTCAGTGTGCACTGCATGCCAAAACAAAATTACTGCAATGCGCGAACTGCAGGGTTTTGTGATGCATTTTAAAAGCTATAGACTGGATGTGTGTTGGTAAATCTCATACAAATGGGGGTGTTTAGTATTATAATTTTGTGGGGGAAAACCTGAAGAATTTGGTGGTGGCAATTGTGGGGAATAAATTACAACGGATTCCTTTAGTGTGTAATCCATATTTCAATTCTGTTTGATCGCTCAACAAGTCACAGGTTGACTTGTCCGGTAGTATTCGCCACTGTTAATGGCAACAAATCTCACGATATACAATAGGTAGCTTCGTATTTGTTTCGAAAATCAAAACCTAAACTACGTAGTACAACTCAACTTACTTTCTTGAATCCACTGTTGGACAAAACTAATGATGCAAAAACTGATTAAAAGCGGTAATTGCTCAAATATAACTGCTGTAATGGACTAAGCCAAGTCGTGCAACTGTCTTCACAGTTTGTTTGTTTTTTGTTTCTGTTTATTTTTTTTTATTAATGTATACTACCTTCTAAGTTCAGAAGGCAAGCCATATCACTATTGCTTTCGTCAATTTACGATTTTACATTTTTAATGTTATTAGCAAATGAAATGCAATTTTCAGTTTTTTTTTGTATGTCTTCGACTAACATCAAACATTAACTGCATTATCCATTAAAAAAAAGCATTTCTTGCTGCAGCATTGTACACGTTCCAACTAGACGAACGAATAAATCAATGTTTCTGAAAACCTGAGTTTGTTTAACTTAAACTTCAATTCCTTGTCTTCAATTCCTTGTTTTTAACAGTGTGAATTTTTTTCTCCAAGTTGAATTTTTTATGACATTTTTGGACTGCTTCTTACTCAAGAGGCTGCTCTTTGCACTGCTTCTTGCTCTCAAGAGGCAAATTTTCGTTCAGTAATTTATTTTGGTCCTTTTTCGTATCCCTGAAGGCGCCGATGATGGCGCTGCAATCCTGACAACATGTATCGCTAGGAAGCATGTGACCGATCATCACTTCTAACCTAACACCCTATCACTAACTTGACTGGGGTGATGTTTGTAGAGGGTTCGGTTAGAAGTGATAATCAATCTTCCTAGCGATGAATGTTGTCCGGATTGCAGCGCCATCATCGGCGCCTCTGGGATACAGAAAAGGATCTTTATTTTTTCTTCAAGAGTATTTGGAATGTTATACTTCTATTTCATTAGATACTAAATGGTTTGTACATAATGAACACCAGAAAAACGGATCTCCTGAACAAGTTCAAAAACGCAGCTTACCATTGTATTGTCCGAATTCCTTCATTGATATGAGAAGGTGTGCGGATTTTAACTAAATTTCAATCAAACCTCTAAACTCTAGCAGACGACACTCTATCCAAAATGACCGCCGAGGCGGGAAAATTTAAATATGCAAAACGGTAAGTAAGTTTATTTTCCTATTTGTCATATTTTGTCATCATTATGAAAGAACAGAATTGTAAATTTGATGCAAAATTGTATGAAACGGCAAACAAATTAAGCTAAAAAGATATTTAGACTTTTTTATCGTTTCTTATAAGTTGCGTCATGTTTAATGAAAATGCTTTAAATTAATTGAATATAAAATTTTAATGCGAAGTTGTTACTTAACAAACCTAGCTTATGCGTTAACTACCTATACATTACCACTTTGTATTAGAAATTTTCCATATGTAAATCTAGAAAAAATATATGTACATATTAACAGACTCATCTTTGAATATGTTTTATACACCCATTAATTTTTGTGTAAATCTGAAAAATGTATATGTACATATTATATTCATCTTTGAATATTTTTTATATACTTCTGAGTTTTTGTGTTCATCTGTTATGATTTTCGTTTGAAATTGGTTTTTTGTGATCCCCTTTAGGATCGAAATAAATAAATAAATAAATAAATAAATAAATAAATAAATAAATAAATAAATAAATAAATAAACTGCGAGTATTTTTTTAAATTTTCTTTTGTTAGTTCTTTCTTCACATCTTTTCGTTTTACTATACAGTAATTATTGTTATTGAATATGCAATAAAACAGCCTGAATTCCTTTTTAAAAAGAACAAAAAAATATTTTGTAAAATATTGAATGACACAATTGTTATGATAACAAAAATGATTGTAAAATGTTTCTACTCAATAGATCTACTTTGATCTAAGTTTTAAAAATACGTGATTTTGCTGTTTGTTACTCGTATTAAACAAATTGAATACAATTTAAGCTGCGTACTGTGCAGGCATTTTTTTTTTGTTAATGCTATATTTATTTTATTTTATTTTATTTTATTTTAAGAGTGCATCCCATCAGGGATAAAATGGACAATACAACATAATAAAACGTAAAAAAAAAAAAATTGTCAAAAAACAAAACAAAACACAAAGGCCTTATTTTTTTCATGTTTTGATAAAAAATGGATTTTTCTGAAACTTTGAAGGCTTATTGCCTGCATCACGAATAACGTTTCTGCGCCATCAGATCTGCAAAATTCGCAAAATTACGTGAGTTACAGCACTTTGAAATTCGGGTTTTCCAAAAGTGTTATTTTTTTCCGCCAAACTTTTACTGCCAACATTTTACCGCCAACGACTTACCGCCAGCGATTTACCGTCGATTTGAAAGTGCTATAACTTTGTTAGTTTTGCGAATATCGAGCTACAAATTGAACCGGCCTGTTCAACGTGCTCCGGCGATGCAGTATATAAAGATTGAACGATTTCTGGAAACTTGTGACATTTTTTCAAATAAAACACAAAGGCTATATATAGCCTTCTGTTTTTTTCAAACTTTGATGAAAAATGGATTTTTCTGAAACTTTGCAGGCTTGTTGCCTGCATCACGAATAATGTTTCGGCGCCATCAGATCTGCAAAATTCGCAAAATTACGCCAGTTCATTTTGTCAAAAAAAAAGCCTTCTGGTTTTTTTTAAATTTTGATAATAGTTTGAACAATTATGATGTTTTGTTAAAATTAATTAAAAATCAAATGTAGCCTTAGTTTTTTGTCGATTTTTGATGGAAAGTGGATTCGGCTTAAACTTTGCAGGCTCGTTGCCTGCAACACGAATAACATTTTTGCGCACTTAGATTCGCGAAATTCACAAAATTAAGCGAATTACAACACTTTGAAAATCTGGTTTTTCAAAAGGGTCATTTTTCATGAATAAAAATTTGTATAAATCGAAAATTATGTTACAAAAAATTGCATAAGTCGAATATCAGTAGTACACAAAAATTCTAACTTTACATAAAAGACGACACACTTCAACATTATCGCAAATACGTCTGCAGAGATGAAGACAACTTGTGATTTTTTTTTAATCAAACTAAATCTGAGATAACCCGGTTGTATATACGTCGAATTTGGAAGACCATTAATATTCCAATACCAGTTTCAAGTTTCGGTTTCGGATATAGTTTAAAAAAGTGATGGTGTTCAACACAAGAGGGCAGTGTATGTTAAAACAATGTCCTATATAGTGCCAGGATGTAGGCATTAATCCATTAATGAACCCAAAGACAGTCAATATTGACTGTTACATCAACCAATTTAATGCAACCAAGATTACTTTTGCAACGATTGTCATATCTGAAGATGTAGATGTTATTGTGTTTTGTGGAGATAATTATTTTGAGACATTTTTCATAGTTATCATTAATGTTTAATCAAGTTGTGACAAGGATCATTTTAGTTGGGTAAACCTGCTAACTCGTTATGAAAAGAGACTGCATTTTTAAGTATCAAGCTGCTGCTGTACGAATCCAACGTTCTAAGATGAAGAAGCTATGAAAACCTGTTTATTCATCTATTCACTGGTGATTTTGTTTCGTGAGTTCTACCATTTTCATCAGGCACCAACATAGCTTATGCCATATGGAGTACTGGATTGAAGATTGAAAGACATTGTCGTTGGTAAGATATGAGTTTCATGAAACAATTACACGGTTGGCGATCATAGTATAGTAGTTAGGCTATTTTTACTAACAGAATGAAATATTGGTTTTTTCATGGTAGTTTAATGACTTGTTTCTTTTTCCAAGATGTGTTCTGCTTTCTTAAAGAGTTTTCTTTCTTTTTTGTTTTCTCGTGAATAATTGCAAATTCAACTTTTTGCCATAACTCATCCATCAACCACAATTAACCAGCAACTACGTGCACTGGCTTTTTGTCACTTCAGGTAGACACTACTGTACTTGTTCAATCATCTGTTTATAAGTGGTGTGTTTTTGTTCAAAAGGCAAATTTTATATGAAATTTGAAAAATATCTCTGTCATTCATTTTTATTATAGGATGACATGATCGCCTTGACTACAGTTTCACTGCAATTTTCATGTGCAACCCACCAGTAGTGATGTTTGTTTTCATCTGCAACAATAAAGACCCTTGCCATTAGTGGGTTGCAGAAAAATCGTAATGAAGATCACAATGAATTCGTAGCAAAGCCGACCGTATAATTCTGCCCTTGTAGTTAAGAGCAATATCTTCCCTCTTGTTTGTCTATGAGCTTTTTGACTACTGTGTAATTAAAAGTGTTACTTCTGCTGTGAGACCACAGTAACTTAATTTATTTGAGATGCTTCTACTGTGAGTATGTATTGGCATGGTTACACTTATTGTTCATTTGACCTGTGATGACTACTGGCTAATTAACATCTTTTACAGTATCATGGATTTGTTGTTGATACATTCAACTACATTTTGCACTTTTGAAGATTGGCCAAACTAATTCACTTCTTACATTGCTCCTCAGTAATACTGTGTGACTTGCATTGTACCCGTAATGAATACCTACACAGTGTGAACAAAAAGTAGTGTCAGGGAGTAAGACCGTGTTCATCTAATGGTGTTATATAACCATGCCCCGAGTCAATGTGCTCAAACGTTTTTTAATTGTCTATATTCCTAAAGTTGTGAAGTAACTTATAACTAGCAATTAACAGCCTAAGTGGTTTTTTTAGTTACCATACATTTAGTTACCAAATGCTTTATTTGAGTTAGTCATGGATACATAAACTTAAGTGAAACTATAAATCAGTTCTTTGGCTTGCTATTTTTTAGTTACTGCATCGGTCTGCAACAATGAGGAGTATTGGTCCGTTGTGGGTGAGGCAGTAATACCGTTGGT
>JAQIWH010003186.1:0-20984 GCA_034695005.1 Cryptops parisi | reverse complement strand
CTTCTGCTGAGCTGTGAGGACGTGGCAGCTCGGAGCTCTCGGCAGACGTAGGCAAGCAGCGGAAAGCTGGTCGTGCCAAAGGTGGTACGTCCTAGTCCGATTACGCGTGCTATTTCGGTGAGGAAGGAAAGGGTCGGTCGCTGGCTATCTGCCCTGTGCTGGCGGGATAATCGGTTCCATCAAAAGATGTTCTTGGGGACATGCACACGAGCGGCTGCATGTCCTGACCCGGACTATCAAAGCGGCCCTGCAGCTTTTGGGATTCCGTAGTGCGAGCCACGTGCTGTGAGAACGAGAGAGCAGCCAGCAGAGGGAGGGATAGGCCGTGGGGAGCTCATTCAGTCCTCCACATCCAATGAGAGCGGTCGTGAGCGAACCACATCGTGGAAAGAGAAACAGTTGATCTGCGGTAGCGAGTTCTGGTAGCGAGTGCGGTAGCGGCTTGTTACTGCTTTTGCGTGTTATAGGAGAACTTGGACGGTGAATTGACCAAGGCTGGTCCCTAGCTGGCTTTGGACTATAAGCGACTCACCACATTTTTGGGGGCCCGTCCGGTGCTACCTCAAAAGTATTATTAATTATTTCCCTTATTTTAGTTATTTCGACAGTTATTTTTGTTGATTTAAACATTGGTGAAAGTTCTTATCAATACTCTTCATGTGGTTTTATATGAGCTATTAAAAAAAATTTACAACGTGTATTTCAACAGATTTAAATTTAGGTTGTCCTGTACTAGGAAAAGGAATCTCTATAAATAACAACAAAATACTTTTTAATGTTTACAATACAATAGTGGCGATTTTTTTTCTGTGGATTGTACTCTTCAGTCTTCCTCTTTACTATTTTTTTATAACATAAACTCAATGCCTTCCAGATATTTATGGTGACAAAAAGCACATGTGGTATTGTTTTCTTTGCAATGTAGTAGACAGTGGACACTGGGACTAGGTGACCTTGAGACTGCAATGTTGCAGTCAATTTGTAGTCTCTGTCACCAGCTTAGTGGCCATCTACTGCAAAGCAAGGAAGTGGGAGTTTGGGTATTTCAAGTTCTATATGAGCAAAAAATCGGCACACCCCCAACAATAATAACAACCGGAACCTTTTTGACGAATTAGCTAACAACCGTCTGGTCCAATGAGCCCTGTTATACCTCCTTATTTATAGATTCACACAACAATACATTTATATTTGAACTCTAGTTATTTCAAGCATAAACAATATTACTTCACATTTCATAATAAATTATTATTTAGTCAATTATTATAACCACTCATATAACCTATAAAATGAAATTTATTTTAATGAATCATAATTTTATAATTTATGATGTGCTATTCAGATGTTAGAGACAGCTCGAACATGATGTCATCATCTAAACAAGCACACATAGCACTGAGGGAAGAAAGAAAACTCAACGTGGAATCAACAGATGGTAAAATAAATCAGTACCTTTGTTGAATAAATACAGAAGATTTGATTTTTCAAACGAGTTTCGAATTATCAAGCAATGCTTCATAATTCGAAACTCAATCCAAATCTCAGGATTCGATTTCAACAACAATCAGTGAACAGCTGACTTGAGGATTTTGTCAGGGCGCCTCCTATTTGCCACTGAGAAGAGTTACTCTTATTATTTTTTAAAATTAATTTACCAGCAACATGGCCATTGTTGCAATTTCATTGTTGGCAAAAGATTCAATGTTGAATATTTGGAATTAGAAAAAATAAAAAATTAGGTACACAGAATTTAGAAGCATTTTTATTTTGAGGGTTATCATTTGATAGAAAGCCACAAGTAATGAGTTCCTATTTCCGCAAAGAATGTCCACCTAAAGTTCAGCTGCAACAAGAAAAGGCACTTACTAGTACAATTTTCATCTTGCGGAATATTGGTCCTTTAGGATTTTTGCTGAAAGACGAAACAAGCAGTGCAGAAGTGAAGGTATGAAAATCAAACTCAAATCATTCGCAAGTAAGTTTATTTGAAAATAAGTAAAATTTGCATCACAGGTACTATTAGGAAATCCTCATCGATGCACATGTACAGGATTTCAAAAAGACAAGGAACTGTGCGTCCACATATGCTGGGTTTTAATGAGGCGGTTCAGAATCCACAAAGATGACTTTCGTTAGTATGGAACTGCATGTCATCAAATTAAAATGTAGATAAGTCAATATACTGCAGGCCTTTTACTGGTACAACATGCATGCAGAATGCTATCTCAATCAAACGATGTAAATCTCAACCCAACTAACCAAGATGTAGATTGGAGGCTGCACCATGCAGAATCAACATTTGTTGATTTTGTTTTCTATTCATTCTGTCCTGTTATGTCTTGTTTTTATTATTAACTCTTGCTGAAGCCTGTGAATATAAGGGGGTAAAATGTTGAAGTTGTATAAGATGCTACCAAGTATGTCATTTACTAAAAAAAGAAAGTGTTTTATTTTTCCAATTTTAGTTACTTGATTTTGGAATTATTTTTATTTTTTTTTATTTTTTTACTGTTCTCCTGTCAATTTTAAAATTGTTTAAAATATGAGTAATTTGATGAATTTTTAATTGGTAAAAAAACGAATTGCCGCATAAATTCATTGCATTTGACTTTATTTTTTGTTTACAAAAACGTTTCTGTTGCGTGAAATAATTGTCATGCTTTAAAATAATTAATTGTCAAGTAATTGTACTTGCTGGTCGTGGGTGATAAGAAAGTGACTTTGTTATTTCATATCCAGTCTGTTAATTTGTTAACAATGTAGAGGAGAGCAGGGAACATTCGGACATAGCCAAACTTCCCACTTTTTTATGGCGTGTTCGAAAATTTTGAAAAAAATTACAAGTGAAAGGCAGCATGATAAAGCATGCCGACTTGTTTTTCAACAGAATTATCCAAGAAGTCTTCAAATGGCAATTAAAAATGTATTTTCAACTACAAAAAGTAACTAAGGTAATTGTACCAATAGTGGGTCACTTAAGGACATTCAATTAAATAGAATAATTTAAGGAAACTGAGATAAATATGCTTTTTAACATACTCTCTATTATCCATTACAATGATCTCATTTAATGGCAAAACAATGCATTCACAATTTTATAAAAAATAATGAAATCACCATGTACATGTACCAATAGTGGCTCCCTAAATTCCTGTGTCCCCATAGTGGGCCACCTAAATAAGGTGATTTTTCAAGGCTTAAACTTAAAGGGTATTAAAGTGCATTGAAAATTCAGTAGGCCTGGTAATGAAATTCTGGATTTAAAAATTTAAATAAGTTGATTTTATTATTGTTTTTTATAAGAACACAAAATTTCACAAATACAAAATTTAATGCAGCACTATTATGAAAATTACATGATTTGAAAACATTTTTTTGCTAATTTTTTTTCTTTTGGGTAACAATATACTGTTAGAACACACTGGTATATTTTGTTTAAATTTTTTCTTTTAAAAATTTTCTTAAAAATCTAGACAACATTTTCTGCCTGCCCTGACTGATCAGGGATGTTTCGTAGTCAACGGATACATACAAATTTACAAATCAGGGGTTGAAATCGATTGTAAACTGTCAGCACATAATAGTATTTTGTTGCAACAAAGCAGGACCGTAGCCAGAGGTACAACCCTGCAACATTTTCTGCCTGCCCTAGTTGATCAGGGTTTAATATAATAGTCAACAGATACATACAAATTTACAAATCCAGTGGAAAGAAAACACAAATTTAGCTGCATTTGCTGTAACTTTTAAGCACTTAGTACCATTCATAGATATGTATAGTTTATTGGCAGCAGGACAGAAATTTAGGCTGTTTCACTAACCCTGCTATTTGAAAAAAAATTTTCTTGTGATAATAACAATTAACCATGGAGATCGAAGTTAGGTTAACCTCCTAACCTCTATCTCTATGGATTAGCCATCTACAGTTTACTCTATGTGACACCAACACATGTCCAATTTAGCCCAATACTTCTTGAATTCAAAAAAATTGTCACATAAGCTATGAACTTAGGATTACTTTTAAAAAAATTGAATGATCAAAAGAACCGACAACTTGAACTATTTTTATTTTAATTTTTTTCTTTATATACAATGCTAACAGATATTTCACATTGTTTTGTTTTATGTAAGCTTACCAACAAAATGTTTGCTTTTGTGTTTTAAATTTATACACTTGACTCTTGTCATTCAGGAGCAGATTAACCGAGGTGCTAATTAACCAGACAGGAGAAGGGTAGTAAGTGGAGTAAAAAAGTTTTCATCAATCAACTTTTCAATGTTATTTTTTTTTCACCCCTACCAAGTATTTTATTCATCAAAAGCCAAGAACCTTAGAATCCTGATTGAGGGAAAGAAACTCTTTATAATAGTATCTTTTCTTTTCTTTCCTAAGTATATTACCAATCTTATTTCTAACCATTTTATAATTCCTTCAAGCCTCTTTGGTTTGCATTGCTTTTGCTGTTTTAAAAGCAAAAGCGTTGTGTTGTTTGTTATTTAACAATATTTCTTTTTTAACTAATTCAGTAATCCACGGGTTAGTAAATTTCCTCCTTTTCTTAACAATATTGCCTGAAATTCTTTTAAAACATTTCATATATGTACTCTTTATTTCATTGACAAAGTGAGATGATACAATATCCAAATCGTCCTCATCCAAAATATACTCAAATTTTAACTTGTTAACCTTCAATTTCTCTAAATTTTTATCATTTATAATACACTTAACTTTTTTCAAGCAGTCACCAATACGTAGTTCTAACATTTGGTTAAACAAATTGGTGAGAATAGTGAGAGTGAGTCCGGAGACCAGCAAAAGATGGCGTTATGGTCTCCGAAACATTCAAGGCAAAATTTTAAACGTAAACTGAAACGAGTGGGAACACACACTACGACATCTCGTGGAGATATAAACAATAACAATGATGCCAATGTGGGGACATCATTTAACACCAAGAATATAGAAGAAAAACAATCCGAATCATGCAATCGAGACGAGTCGCCACGTCCCCACCAAGAGTGGGGAAAATGACGTGATTAATCAAGAACCATATATAACTCTACTCGCCCACAACGAACGTACTCGCAAACTCTACAAAAAAACAAGGAGCACAATAATCGGAAAACTCATGTAGATCAAAATGGAGAAAAATCTAACTAACCACCTCGCCGTATTAAGCGCATGAAACAATCATGTTGGGGAACAAACCAACAGTCGTCTTCCTCCTTGGCTAGTTCAAGAAGGACTGTGCGTTTCAGTGTCGGTAATGTGCAACAAGACAGTACGGCAAATCAGCTGACCAATGCACTAAAAGAACACGGATTTGACGTGGTCCAATGTGCAAAATGGACTACATCGAGAAAAACATGTTCAAAAAATTCTTTGTCCGTGTCCTATATGATGAAAAACGAAATGTGTCGGACCTAGCCAACTGGTCAGTGAACCTTTCATTTGATAAGTTCATAGGCCCAAACCCTAAATTTTGGAGCGATGACAATATTAATTATACGGTCACTGCAGAGGAGCATTGTTTGGAGTTAATAACAAATAACATATGACTATCAAAGTGTTTTCCTCGGCAATATACGGATGGCGTTAAGGCTGTTACTATAACAGCTGATGGAAGACAGTTGCTGGATACAACTGTAACTGGTGTTTCTCAACTAAAAAGTGATGCGAAAAACAATGTATCAGTTCTTTACATCAATGCTCGGTCTATGGTGAATAAGCTTGACGAGATCCATGCCTTGATTTGGAATGCTTGGCCCTTGGTTACTGCCATTACCAAAACTTGGCTTAATAACGATGTCTCAAGTGATCAAATCTCAATATCTGGATATCAAACAGTGCGTGTTGACCGTAAAACAAGAGGAGGGGCGTTCTCTTATACGTCAAAGATCATTATAAACACCAACTATATCGTGAATATGCAGAAGGAGGCTTAGAGATCCTGTTCATTTCATTAGACATGGTCTACAGGCACCCACTAATTTTGTCAGTTATTTACCGACCTAACTACATAAAGGTCCAACAGTTATGTGCATGGTTTGTAGAACATTTGGATGTCGCCAGAAGTAATGTAGTGATTGGAGATTTTAATTTAAGTTTTAACATCCCGTCTAGAGATATCAATTGTGTGTTATCCATTTTTGAGGGTTTAAAATGTTCTCTCCGCATTTACACTCCAACTAGAATCTTTGGTAAAACAGCCAATATTATCGACCAAATTTTTGTAAGTGAAGGTATCCAATCAGGTATACCTACCTTCAGTACGTTAGCAGGAGCAGATCATTTAACCATTGAAATTAAGTTAAGTGCTTTAAGTCTTTGCACTGATAACAAAGAGCTAGTGAATCCAAACTAAACTATTTTTATAATTTTAAGTTTGTGAAATGGAACCAGATCAAAATACAATGTGCAGGTCAAATAATGGAGAAGATCCGAGATATTACTGACCCTGAAAAAGTGTTGGAGGCGGTGAGAACCCTTTTATTGCTTACATTATTTAGAAATGTACTAACCATAAGTAAAAGTAATGTTTGGACAAATACGCACAGTAAAAAATGGTGGAAACCAGAAATTCAGTCTAGACTATTCTAGACTGAAGCTTATCAGTAGTAACCAAGCCTACGAGAACTGGCGAAGAGACCCGACTCTCCAAAACTGAGAAAAGTGGAAACAATGTAAAAAGGATTATAAAAAATCTGTGAGGAAGGTCAGAAGGGCGGCTATCACCGCAACCAATTCTGCCTCAAACCTGTGGCAATTGGTTAAATCGTCATGTGGGGTCAACAAAGTAACCCTGCCACTATCCAAATGGGCGCAATATTTACAGTGGTGTGATGATCCACTCGAATATAAAGCTGCACTTGTCCCGGCGAATGTGATCTACTTTGACCAGGACGCTCAGAACCCTATTGTAAAACCAAGTGATTATGACCAGAACCTTCAGAGTATCAGAACCTACAGCTCGTACCCATTAGACTTTTTTTATAAAGCCCTTCTCACTGAACTAGAGAGGCGGTCCTTTGAGAACCCATTATAACTTTGATGGAAAAGGTGTCCTCGACCAGAATTTACCCGAGAGACTGGAAAGTGACCTCGTTAACTCCGATATACAGGGGGGACCTGTGGATTCACTCACTTCCTGTAGACCGGTGGCCAGTTTGCCCCATCTCACAAAATTGGCGGACCGTATGCTGTTTGGGGAAATGAAAAATTTCATCCACTCTACTACCCCCACAGGTGCGTTTGGGGTTGCCCCGGATAAGTCTGCAACCCTCTTGTTAAGTGATATATATAACATCATTGTTTTCACCCTGGCTAAACAACAGAGTTGTTTATTTATGACCACTCACGTGACCAAACCGTATGATACGCTACCTAGACTAGCAATTGTTGATCAGATGAAACGCTTAGGTTTATCACCCCAGTGTTTAAAACTGGTTGCAAGTTACTTTAATAAACGCTACTTTCAGATGGGAAACACAGATGAGTCTTGCATAAAGTCTCACAATGGGGTCACGCAAGGCTCCAATTTAGCATCCCTGTTCTATGCCGCCGTTTCAAATACTCTATTCGACTTGCCTCTACATTCAAGGATGTTTACCTATGTAGATGACAATTATATGATCTTACCTTTTGCAGAATTTGAACATCATGTGGCTGAATTTTTAGTGCAGCAGGATTGGGCTGGTCTTCAGAAATGGTATAGTGAAAAAAAAAATGGAATTAAATTCAATGAAGACAAAATCGTTAGTCTTCCATAGGTCCAATCATAAAAACGAAGAGATTAAAGTTCTGGGTGTCAAGATAGATTCCCAACTCTCTTTTGGCCCTCACATTGAGATGCTTATTTTAAAATTAAATCGAAATATGTTTATAGTCAAGCGACTGAAAAATATCCTCACTAACGCTGAAAAAAACCCATTTTTTATTGCAAAAATTGAATCCATTGTGTCATATGGCATCCTCTTATGGGGAGACGCATGCGGTTTTAGAGTCAGATGACTATCGGTCGCTTATAACAGAGTGTTAAGATCATTGTTAAATTGGAACAGATCCCAGTCAATTTCAGCAAAATGTAAAATATTACGGATCTTTACGGTAAAAAATTAATCCAATACCATAGAATTAGGGAAGTTTCCCGCTTCTTGGTGAATACTAAGCATCCTCTCCACTACTATAACAAGTATTTTAAATGACAGGACGTAAAGAGAACTGTGAACTCATTTAAATTTGTTCTGGGTGAAGTCACTCTCACATGAACTGATAGGAGATATCCACGCAATGTTTTTGCAATGTGGAACAATCTCTCAATGTATTTAAGAAAAAAGAGTATCATGGTTGATCCAATGAGCAAAAAGCCATTCCAAAGTTTTGATAGACTGTTAAGAAAGCATTTATTGTATATTGATTGATTTTATTATCTGTTTTGTTGTTATTGTATTGTTATGTTTTGTCCTTTTTGGACCCCTTGGTCTGTTAAAAATAAAATAAAATAAAATAAAACAATCGTCTTCAATACAAAAGACTAGATCCAAATTTGAGCTATACCCATGAGTTCCAAAGGATGGTAAATTAACCATAATCTGCGCATCATAGGCAGCAATTATACTACAAAGCTCATGAAAACAATTTTCATCAACATCTGCTCCATTTATATTAAAGTCTTCTAATAAAATCAACTTATTTTTTGAAGACATACAGTTAGCTAACAAACCAGCCAAATGATAATATACTTTCACAATCTTCCATAACCAAAAAATTTGCTTTGTTCATACATAATTTGATATTAGAATGAATATTTACATATAGGGCCACTCCACCACCTCTTCTCCCAACTCTACCAATAGAAAACATATCAAAATCTTTAAATAAATTATTAGGTGGATCCACCATTTAAGTTTCAACAAATGCCAAAACTTCAAAAGATGATAAACCATTATTAAAAAAAAATTCGAGTAATTCAACCTTATTTTTCATACTTCGTATATTCAAGGAAAACACTGAAAACTCATCAGGTCTCCCAAGAATATGTAAGACTTCAGTTAAGTCTATTACCTTATTAATCATAAAAAAAAATAATATTACACTTTGCATAAATAATTTTCAAACAAAATATTTAAAAACTAACAAGTATAATGTACATAATACAAAAAATCACACATTTTGCGTTATCAGGCAACTTAAACAACCTTGTATAATTTTCTACTATCAATATTAACTCCAAACAAACAGTCAAATTTAATCCTATATTTTTGTCACGAGCACATTTTCTCAATAACGCTTGAATCACTCTAACACCCTGTGGAAAATCATCTTTTACAAAATTTTTTGTTCTAACCAATTTATGCTTGTTTTTCATAACCACTTGTTTACATTGAATATTAGCAAACTTTACCAAAATCGGTCTATTAGTCTTCATCACACTACCTAGTCTAAAGCAAATCACAATACCCAAATCAGTTGAAATATTCAACTTTTTATTACACAATTTATGAATTAGTTACTCAATACTTCTCTATTTTCAATTTCTCCTTCTTTCAACCCACTATTCAACACATTATTTTTCTTACATTCAATTTCTAAGGTTAAAACCCTTTCATCAAAGTCAAGAATCCTAACATTCTGTTTTGACAAGTCCTCATTCACTTCCTCCTTCAACTTATCAAATGAAAAACCCAAATGCTTCAATTCTGTCGACATATTTCTCAACCACATTAAACCTTTTACTGAAGCCTTCAATCAAAGCTCGTAATGCTGCAAATTGTCCATCCATCATCTCCTCCAATTTTGCTATACCACCTTTATCATTATCAGTACTTCCAGCACTAAGTGTTTTTACTACTGATCTAGTATTTTTTTTTTGCCTTCCATTTTTCCAGCAAAGAATTTAAACAACAAACAAAATATTCATTATGAATGAATATTTAAAACAACTAATCAGAAATCGAAGGATTCGATTAGCCAATCAGGATTCGAAGTTAATCGAACATCAATGTAAACATTTTCACCGCCATGTAGAATTTAATTGAATTGACGTCCATTATTCAACATGTTTAAAAACACCAGTAGTGTTGATAAATTGTCACTTACATATAACCTAAACTCCATCGCCGGTATTTTTGGACTGTCACATTTTCTGCGCAGCCTCTGTATTCATCCTCCATGGCAGTCATGGCGGTAAATTCAAAATATGATAATAGCAAACGAAAACTGCACAACGTCATTTACCATCTGCGAATACCTGCTTTATTGTTAATTTTGTGCACTGCAGTGAAATGACTCAGCGTTTCAGTTTCAAGTTTCAGTATTGAGCATTACGTAATTTATGGATCGCCCCCAATAACGATTTATCTGATCGATGGTGTTTTATTCTATAGTGTTAAATTTATATATTTTGCCAAAATTAGTATGTTTTGACATACTACAAATATTCACACCGAGTTTTAATTCAAGTATCAAATTTAAACTACAAATAAATGTTCCTAAACACTGAACTACGTTTTGTTTGCGGTCAACCTTCATGTTGTTTGCTGAGTGATAAGGTTCCACATCTTACAACGAGACTGACGCGAGACTTGCGCAGATGAAGCTAAATCCATAGTTAGCAGACACGGAGTATATAAAGGGACAGTTTTTATTTAACTGTGAAATTTATTTTAACGAATCATAATTTTAGAATTTATGATGTGCCATTCAGGTGTTAGAGACAGCTCGAACATGACATCATCATCTAAACAAACATGCATAAAACTGAGCAGGGAAGAGCGAAAACTCAACAGACGGAAAAAAAATCATACATAAATAAATGCAGAAGATTCTATTTTTACAATTTTTTATTTAACTTGACCGGTCGTAAAAAATGTTTCAACATGTTTTAAAATGTTTTAACACGTTTTACTTGACCTGGAGTTTTAAACGGTTTTCAAAAAATTTCAATGTTTGAGGGATCAATGTTGTGTCAATTTGGTGCTAATGGCATGTGAAAAGTCGTTTTTGCAGCCTTTTATGCACATCCACTTGAGTGCACCAAATAAACAACAACGCTATTCGATTAAAAGGTTGTGCTTAAAAAACGAAGTTTTTATCTAATCTTGTTTTTAAATGAGTTTCAAATTATGAAGCAAAGATTCATAATTTGAAACTTAATTCAAATTGGTTTTCGATTTCAACAACAACCAATGAACAGCTGACTTGGATTTTGCTAGGGCGCCTTCGATTTGCCATGAGATTGGGAAGGAATCCTCCAATTATTTTCTAAAATTGTTTTACCAGCAAAGAGCCCATTGAAACCAAATTATACTTTAACAATGAACTATTTTATGGTGAGGATGTAATTTCTTCATTGTTAGGTTAAAATTGATACAGATGGATAAAACAAGAAAGGTAGTTTGCAATACATTTGAGATATTTATCTTGTTATTTCAATAACAAGACATTTCTTCAATGGTGGTAATGTGGTTAGACTAATATTTCTGACAAATGTGCAATGGTTTGAATTTTTTTGTAGCATTGTTGAAACTCCAGTCTAAAAACATCCATATTTATAGTGGTTGATTTATTAAAATTTTCCAAGTCACTGAAAATTCAATTTTCACTTATGACAAAATAAAACATTCCAGCTGAATTTCTACAAAAAAAAGTTCTTTTCTGACTAATATGTATTTGCCATACCAGAATTCATATTTCAGTGATATTTTAAATTAGTACATTGTCCAGAGGAAACTCCTATTATAACCTGTCCAGTAGGACCTAACAAGGCACCCAAATTATAGGCCTACCCAACAACTGTTTTATGCCAGGTTGTAATTTTTTAACTGTTTTATAACTCTTTTTTAAATTTTTAACTGCTTTATGCCATTCATTTAGTCATTGTTAGATGTTAGACTATAATTGAATTAGTTAGTTTGCAGTAAAGTTGTCGAATGGTATTTTTATTTCATTGCAATAGTTAGATTTTGACAGCATGTAGCCAGTGTTGCTCTAGAGACTTAAGACGAATCCAGAGACAAGTAATTCTTCAAAATCCATTGAGCTGTTTAACCTCTAGGAGGGTACCAAGCAGAATGGATATATGACAGGTAGCATTTGCCATAATGGCATGTAGCATCAGCCATATTGTTTTTTCAGTGACGAAATATATTTAGTGCCACTTCACAGACTAAAATGAATTTATACACGTCATTCATCATAATCTATTTAGTCATTTAGCCTATAGGAAAGTTCAAAGAACAATTTATATTTGGCATGTAGCGACTGCCATATTGGTTTTTAATAGACAACATGTAGCCAGTGTCGCTCTAGATGCGGGTCTGGTACGTTTGCCCGACATTCAATTGCCCGACAGTACAATTGCCCGACAACTTTTGCCCAACAGTACCTTTGCACGACGGTATGTTTGCTCAGCGGTAAGATTGCCCGACAGTACGATTGCCCACACAGTGTCACCGACATCACAGTGTACCGACACAACACGATTTGCTAGTCACCAACGAGTATACTAATGGCATTATTTTTCTATTTTTGCCTGTTCCAACATAAGCGTGAATGGTATACAGCTGCCGGAATAACTGTTGTGTTCTATTTAAAAAATGCTTGTTACTACAATTGTTAGTTTAGTTTAAGCATTCACAAACTACACAAAAAAGGATTATAGATACATTCCAATTCTTGGAATGACATCTCTCAACTTTTGCTTCATGGAAAGCCATGGTTTCTGTTTTTAACAATAGTGAAGAGAGTTTAGTTAACGACAAACATTGGAATATCTTTGCGAAATTACCCATAACGTTTTCCTTTAATCTATACTATTTTAAATATTTGTAAAAAAATTGTAGGATTTTCTGTACTGTTGGGCAATCGTACCATCGGGCAAACGTTGTTGGGTAATCGTACTGTTGGGCAATTATTCCTAGTCCCTAGAGGCCAAGACGAATTTATAAACATCTAAATCCTTCAAGCCGTTTAGCCTCCATGAGGATATCAAGCAGAATGGATATATGACATGTAGCATTCGCCATATTGGTTTTTTGTTAAAAATATATCCAGTGTCACTCGACAAACTAAGATGAATCCATAAACACTTCATTTATCAAAATCTATCAAGTCGTTTAGCCTATAGGAGAGTTTAAAGAATAATGGCTATATGGCATGTAGCTACCGCCATATTAGTTTTTGGTGATTAAGTTTAGCCAGTGACTCGAGAGACTAAGACGAATTCATAAACACCTATTTCATAAAAATCCATCAAGCCATTTAGCCTGTAGGACGTGAGTAAAAACAATGGATACACACACATGCACACGCATGCACAAAACCGAAAACATAACCCTCCTTCTTAGCGAAGTCGGGCAAAAAGGCATCCCTTCCTAAAAGTTAGTTCTAAATCACCACTGTGCTTATTTACTTTGAGCGTTTGCATCTGTGTTATGGAAAGATAAGATATGATATACCTATATTGAATTTCAAGATTTTCTGCTCATGTTTTCAACAGTGGTGTAGCGAGGATATTTCGCGCCCAGGGACAAAATTGCCGCCCCCTCCCTGTATTTCACTTTTCAAAATATATCGAATGTAAATTTGAATTTTAATGAAACTAGGTGCATAATTACAGACTAATAGTGTAAAATACTAAGTTCTTAAGGCTAAACGTGAATATTTTCTTTGGAATTGTGCAACCAATAATATTTCATTGAATAAAATATGTTTAATAGTATAATTTTTACTCATTTTGGCTCCCTCTGCATGTGGTGCCCAGGGACACATGTCCCTCTCTGCCCCCCCTTAGCTACGCCTCTGGTTTTCAATAATTTATGCTGCAATTCAAAACAATAAAAAACGGACCATTTCACCTCACATTACGGCATACTACTAAACTGTTATACATGTTTTGTTAATGTGTAAACAAAGTTTGAAATTAATTTTTTTATTATTAGTTGCATACCAGTTGGGCTTGTCCAATTATGATATCGACTACATCATTCAGAAGTTCCATGAAACAAGTCCCAAAGCTAGGCAGCCATCCTCCAATTTAAAACCAGACTGTGGTAAAGATAACTCTGAATTGGTTCAACAGAAGCTAGTCTTTGCTGATGACATTTGTCCCATATGTCAAGAAAATTTATTGGAGAAGCATTGGCCAATCACATTTTGCCAGTATGTCAGAAGTGTGTGCACATAACCTACATATGAGAAAATTATTACAACAAGAATTTTTTTTTTCAGATACAGTTGTGGTAACAATGTTCATGTTCGATGCATGAAAATCTGGGCTGATCATCAAGAAAAAAGTAACGAATCACAAAGTGAAGTGACTGTAAAATGTCCGTATTGTCGGGGTAAGTTCGGACTGTTAGAACAACTGAAAGCTGATTTCAAGCACGACCCAACAAGAAATATCGTGAACTGCACAAAGACTGCTATTGAAGTATTTTTTTTTTATATTTTGTTTAACTTAAATATCAATAGGTCTGCACATAAATTGATGTTTACATTTATTTTCATGCTATGTGATAAAGGCTAAAGAAAATTCGGAAATTGTTGGCACAAAACTTTCTTCACAGAACTCATGGTAAACAAAATGTGTTAAGCACTAGACAGATTCCTTGTGCAGTAAATGTTACTATCAGATATGCTTATTTTAATTTATCTACATACTTTAAAATGAAACTAATCTCTTGTCTTGACTTATAATTCAGATAGCCAATCCATCACTGTTGTGAAGTGACAATGGAATTGCACAAGGAAAATAAAATTAAACAGTGAAAATTTGTTAGCCGGCTTAACAATATCATTAAATTAGTAAACTGTGTTTGTCGCCATACCACTGAATATTTATCTCAAATACCACCAGTAGTATGCTGTGAGAGACGTAAAACTTGGTTTATGTTGGGGGGGGGTGCTTCAAATGTGATATAAGCACTTTATTTCGACATACCAAATAAAGAACATTAAAAACATGGAATACTATTTAATTTTTTAATTGAATACAAAATTTAAAAAGCAATGCACTCGTCACCCCAAGCTGATAACACCTTGAATCTTGGAAACCTAATTTTGAATGATAAACATTGGGACTGGAACCAAAAGATTCCTGGTCTGAGGAACAAAGATTTTTTTTGATCCTTTTCTTTTTAAAATTTTAGATTAGATTAGATTTTTCCCAGCATCTCATTCTTAATGAGACTGTACAAACAGCAAGGGAACACAACATAATGCCGAAAGACAAATGCAAAAAATCGACAATTAATACGCAAATAAAACACTCCATTGAAAAGTAGGCCAATGAGGTGAAAAATTAAAAAAAATAATGAACGACCTTGCAACTGTCACATATCAATGGATTACACAGGCGTACAAAAAAGTTTCATTGGTGCCTTGAAATTTAAACCTGTTCTTGGGTATATGTGAGGTGCTGATTTCAAAAATGCCCTAGTTTTTTTGTATCAGCTCTAGTTTTAGAAATACAGCATAACCACTGTAGATGATAATGTCCAGAAATAATGCTAATGTGCGGAAGTCAAGTTAACCAAAATAAATACAAAGGAACTGATTTTGATGTCTTTGGACATCAAAGCCAAACATAACCACACCACTGAAAAGAGTGGGTTTGAGGTAGAGTTGTAGTTAAAACAATCTCTTGTGCGAGAGGTCCCGGGTTCGCCTTTCACTCGTGGATTCAGTTTAAAGTCTGGCACCAAGTTTTCTAGGTGTTCATCTGTTTCTTAAACTTTAGCTCAACACATCTTCACCTCATCGTCATTTCTTAATTTTCTGAAATAAAATCATGTGCACCATACAAGACACAAGTAACGCCCTCCAGTTCAAACATTTGTGAAGACTTAGGTCCTAGAAGGGTCTATCTTGAGCTTGAGCTACTTATTTTCTTATTAAATCATGAACTGAGGAAGAAAATACTGAAAAGCTGGGATTTTTTGTTACCGTACCCAAATCCGACAGCTTTACAGCATTCACATTTTACAGTGTCAATGATCAAGAGTGACTAACCTTTGTTTTATTTAAGTTGTCAAATGGTTTCTTAGCAAACATTAAGGTGATAACTCCTCTGTTTTAGTATGGGACATCTATCCTCTCCAATTTTAATAGGCTTCGCTGTAATATGAACAGGTAACTACTTGGATTGTAATGTGTGCTTGACTGCCATTACATTTGCTATATGGCACACAAGGTTTTCGTTCAAGAAATCAAGGATGATGATGAAATGATGACGGTGATTGATAGTGATAAATTGAGGTTTAATGAAGAAGGAGGAAATGGAGAAAACCTCGAGAAAACCTGAAATCAGACTCTAAACTGAATCTATGTAGTATGAACATGAGGTCCATTACTTACACAGCCACAGAATCACAGAAAACCTTGGCGATTTCAATGAAAAGTCAGCTAAAAAATGTTACCATGATGTAAATACTATGGAATACAGAGATGATTTGGACGGTGAGATACCCAGATGATGGCAGATTACTGCTAGAACCTGACAGTCATATAAAAGAGGTTTCTTATATGTTGAACGACCGATCATCATCTACGCTCTTGGGTTGAAATAAACTGATTTTGTTAATATGTGGTTGATATAATATGTACTATCAATCAATATTTTCCATAATTTATTGGAATCATATCAAAAAATAATACAAACTGCAATTAAAAATTCCGATTTAACCAAGGACCAGTTAAATCTGCAAATGAGGCGATTATGCCGCATCTCCAAAACTTGAGCTGATAGGGCAAAACTGATGCCATATTTGGAATCAGCACCTCAAATATACCTAAGATCATGTCGAACATTAAAGGCATCAAAATGTGTTTTAAACAGTCAATGAGCCATTAACAAGTCAGAAATGATAAAACTTTGTAAAATGTAAAATTATTGTAGGCCTATATGAATTAAATGTTTAGAAAAATTTGTTAGAAACTGCAGGTTTCCATTATCTATGCTCCAGAGGTGGCACCATTAGTGAGAAAGTTAATTTCGTTAATACGTTAATCAAAAAGTTAACTCAGTAGATTTTCAGTTAATCTGTTAATTCGTTAATGTAACGAAAGTTAACGAAACCATTCATTCGTAACGGTAATGTAAAAAAAATTTTTTTTTGTTTTAAAACTAAGACCACCAAAGACTACCTAAAAATCTTCTGAAATTGTAAAATAAGTCTTTTTGAATCTTTTTAGGATCTTAGAACCCTAAAAGTTTTGTGCTAAAACTTTGTGCTTTATTTTTTGGCTTTACATTTGAAAAAAGTTGATTTTTAAAATTTTAAAATTTTTTGACTTCATGTTTTTGTCAAATGGCTATTGCTACCAACTGTGGAAGCCATTGCATACAATTTTATATCATTGGAAAGTCATTTATTTGGACTTTCATACAGTATTTGCATTTTCCTGTCAGCAGAAGTGGTTCACAAGAAATTGTTTTTTACAAATTGGTATTATTTTTGGAGGACTTACATATACAGGGTGAGTCAAAAGTATGGCTCCATGGAGATATTCGAAAGACTATTATAATGAAAATGTTGAGTTTTAAAGAGCATCTTCACAGCTCTTTACCAGGAGCGGAGCGCACCCTCTGACCAAGGGGGGGGGAGCAAAACACTATTTGCTATTTAAAACACTATTTAACATAAAAACAACTATATATCAGGGCCGATCCATTTTACAAGGGGGCCCTCCCCCCCTCAAGCACTCTGCCACTGCTCTTTAGAATGGTATACGGCACTTTCGCAGAAGGTCTTTTTGCAACGGAACTTTGGCAACTTGAATTTTTGCAACTGGGAATTCTTGCAATTGGGAATTCTTGCAACTGGGAATTCTTGCAACTGGGAATTCTCGCAACTTAGGTTAGGTTAGGTTTTAGGTTAGGTTAGGTTAGGTTTTAGGTTAGGTTAGGTTAGGTTTTAGGTTAGGTTAGGTTAGTTTGGGAATTTAGTTGCAAGAATTCCCAGTCGCAAGAATTTTTAGTTGCAAGAATTCTCAGTTGCAAAAATTCAAGTTGCCAAAGTTTCAGTTGTCAAAGTTCTGTTGCGAAAAGGTCTTCTGCGAAAGTGCCGTGAACCCTTTAGAATAGTGATATTTTTGTTGACCTCACATTCTTACAAATTGGAAATTGCATTGTTAAATTGAAAACTAACTGCCATATTATATGTGCAACTTTGCTAACCTTTTTTCTTGCAAGTTTACTGCAACTTATGACGACAAAATTTAAAAAATCTTTTTTTAAGGGCCTTAGGTTGCATCTGCTTGCACTTGTCCAAATTACACAAGCAACACAAGCAACTTGAGTTGCAAGGAAAATATCATCCCAGAATGCACTGCAAATAATGATTCATTCATTTTCCAAAATGGTAGGCAAGATTTTTGATTTAGCTGCTTATGAATCAATGTCGGATGTTAAGGGAGAAAAAACCCTTTTTACCTCCTTGTAAAAAACGAATTTGGACACGCAACTGGTTAGCTGAGTGAATTGGGATGAGTTTATTGGAGAAAACAATTTTTCCAAAGATATTAGTATGTCAATTTTTTTTGATCTTGATTGAAATACTTTGGGTGCTTCGAATTCTAGAGCAATTCGAGCCTCTCAAATTTGTCAATGAACAAAAATCATCTTCTGTCCCTTCTTCTACTTCAATTTCAGTTGCTTCAAAATCATCTTCAAAAATGTTTTGATTGCATTCCATCATGATAAACGATAAAAGAAGAAAAAACGGAGACCACAAAAAAATATATTATAATAAAAATAATAATAGTAATAATAATAATATGATGAAATAGGTGCAGAGTGGAAACAATGGTCAAACGACTAGACAAAACACAGTGGTTATGAGAGAGCGAGATGACTCATGAATGTTTTATGTTTGGAGATCCATGTGCTTGCCTGTGGTTGGCTAGCTCACAAGCAACTTGTCAAGTTTTGTGGCTGGTCTACAGCGCTGGCAACCCACTGATCTAGCATGCAACTTCAAGGTTGCAGCTCAGAAAACTACATGAAATGTCAACACCAGCGAGTTGCATGTAAAATTGCAAGAAAATAAGGCAGAAAGTTGAATGTGTAATATTAGGGCGGATCGAAAAAAACCAAATGCATAATACCTTTTTGCGGTGGTGCGGAAAAGTTGTGAACTCCCATCATTAAAACGTGTGCCAAATTTCATAACTCTGAATTGATATCTTCTGTCGCCTCAATGGGCCCAAATGTGTGAAATTTTGACTGAAATGTGTAAAAATGCTTCAAATGCAAAAATTAATGAATAATCACGAATTCTGTTGATTAGTTTGCGGTAGTGCTTAAAAGTTCTGAACTCCCATTATTAAAACGTGTACAAAATTTTATAACTCTGAATTGATATCTTCTGTCGCCTCAACGGCACCAAAATTTTGAAATTTTATTACACCTTTCAAACATACAAATCACAAAATAGTCATTGCTTGTAATTTCTTTTGGACTCAAATTGTGGCATGAGTTTTATGGATTCTAGTATTGCTGTAATAAATCCATCCTTGTTCTGCGGTCCAATTGTTTTTCCGGAAGCTTTAGTGACTAGTTTTACAATCCGCTCAACTGCTTGTGTGTTTGAAGGATATTTAATAAAGTTTCAGCCGTCCATTTGCACACCATCCTGTATCATCTTTAGAAATTCTTGAGAACCTATCTCTCTGAGAACTGGAGGCGATGTCACACAACAAGATTGCCAGTCAATGAGATCTATGCATTCTGTAGCTCCAAGGTTAAGAGCAGGAATAACGAACTTGCGAGCACCATTTCCATCTGGTCCCATTTCCCTTGCCTTGATAATCTTCAGGCTGCAAGGGTCGTAACATGGGATCTCTCATCAGTTAACATGGCCAAAAGCATGTTTTCTGGCGCCGCAAAGTAAGCGTTGCGAGAAATTACTAGATCGATTATGTCACGATACCTCTTGAACAAGTACCGAGATGAGCTGATGAAATACCACAGGTGTCTAGCACCGTCCTTTATGGAATTATGACTCTTAATTCTGAACCATGAGGGCGTGTAGATTTTTGCAATGAATACAACCAAAGTCAGCAACTCATTTGATGGGTCTGATGTACTTATATAACACCTTAATATTCGTTTGGCAGTTGTTAGCCAGCAGGCCAAATTCAACGTTCCCGGTTGACACTTAGCCTGATCTGCAGAACAAACGTCAGAAGTACTCGCAGTACAAATGTCGAATAAGTATTTCTGATCAGAACTTAGGGTGGTTGCCATGGTTAGATCAATACCTAACAAATCGCATTCAATACTATTAAAAGCAACAACTGGAAGCTGTTCACATACCTTCAATTTTAGTCCAATGACTCTAGTGTAAGACGTGGGCCCAGAAGACTTGCCATTAATGTACTCAAATAGATGTCGTAAAGGCAACTCATTAAAGTGAAGTAAGCAGAAAATTCATTAAATTGGTCTCAGAAGTTTCAACTCAAGCCTGCGAATTACACCATTATGCAGTCTAGTGTTCACGACCGTGCCGTCACATTCGAGAACAATCAGGTTGCTTAAATTATCCAACCCAATAGAGTAATGCTCTTCTACAACTGTTCTTTAGAACTGCTTGTTCTCGACTATTTCAAATGTTAAAGTTTTGTCATGACGTCCGTCAAAATAAAGGCCAGATATGGTGGAACAATTTCCTTTTGTTTTTGAGACCGATTCTTTTCTAATTCTTGATTTTTCTCTTGATATTTTATTTCTGTCTGGGACGAGACTGGTTGCAACTTGCGTGCAGTGCAGGTACAACAGAAAGGCGTTAATTTTTAAACATTTTTAGTCAAAATATTACAATTTGGGCCCATCAAGGCGACAGAAGATATCAATTCATAATTAATATCTGTGATTATTAAAAACAGATAATCTGTGATTATTTATTAATTTTTGCATTTTAAGCATTTTTACGCATTTTAGTCAAAATTTCACAACTTTGGGCCCATTGAGGCGACAGAAGAT
>JAQIWH010003185.1:0-20985 GCA_034695005.1 Cryptops parisi | reverse complement strand
AGTGCATATTTTCATGTTTTTAGTGCATATTTTGAAGGTTTTTAGTGCATATTTGCATACATATTTTACATGTTTTTAATGCATATAAATCCGAGGTCTACTCATAACTTTCCGTAGACTTTGTTGGATAAAATTTGTGTACTGAAAAGTTTTGGTCTTGTTTTGATGTATTTGATCCTGTGTTGGTGTATTTGATCCTGTATAAACTTTCAAATTAAAAAATAAAATTAGTTATTATTTTTTATATTTGTGGGTTTGCATGGTAAGCATGCTTGTGGCGTTAGTAGTTTTCTTAGATAACCTAAACTTTTGTCTATAATCTCTATACTATAGTCTATACTATAATCTGTTTATACTCCATACCTATGTACGGATACATAAGTATAAGTATTTATAAGTACAAGTTTGCTACATTATGGACTGAAGTCGATCTGAACACATTCTTGCGCAGCTTATGTGTTTATCCGCCAGCGCGGTAAATTCAAAATATGATTCAAGGCAAACAAGAAACTTCAAACCATTCAGGTTTATTATCAGAAGCAAATATGTGCTATCACTTGCTGTATTTTTTTGTTGTCAAAAATATTTTCAGAATTCAATATGTTTTAACATTTACAAATATTCAAATCGGATTTTACCAATGAACTATTTTTTAAATCGGTGGTTAAGATTCATGACGTGTACTGAGTGATTACGCTGCGCAAGAATGTGCTCAGATTTATTTCACCCATTTTGGTGCATAGTTAATAAATTTATCCTATAGTTTAGGTTAGTTGAAAAAACACTTAATACTTTAACTAACCTAAACTGATAAACACACCTAGCGACACCATAGAGGCATAGATAGACAGCATTTGTTCAATCCTTGTTTTCTATTCAAATAGATACAGTTTAAGTAAATTAAAAACTGCTATCGTCACAGGCGTGTTTACCATGCAAACCAACAAGTACTTATTTTTTTTCCCCGATATTATTTGTGAAAATATGGTTGTTCGGTAACATTTTTAGCGTTTTTAAGATTCGAGCTTTAAGGAACTGTTCTTCTGCTTTAAACGTACGTATTGAGAAGATCACTTTTTCTTTATCTCTTCGGTGTCATTTCGAGCGCAAATGGCTGTGTGAGTTGTTCGATGAGATATATACTAAACCACCAATCACGCTTCATTGCTCACTTTCACATTTGGGGTTGGCGAATCTCACGAGTAATCCATCTTGTCGCTGCCAAAGCCTTTTTCTTGATGGTTCCTAAGACACGCATGTCACCTCGTTGAAGAAGAAAGGCTTTATTTTTTGTTACTGTTCTCAAAAGATATTTTTTTTGGCTTCTTTTATCAATCGACTTGGTAGACTGATCGTTTGACTCCTATGGTTGAATACTCTTTTTTTTATACTTATTTTTTATTTGATTTTATTTTTGTCTTGAAGGCGAGAATGGCAAATTGATCTGTTTGGTTGAAGATAAAAGTGGACGTTCATTGAATGAAAGTTGGTTAAAGATGGTACTTGCTATTGTTTAAGTCAAGGTGACCATTTATCTCATGAACGATGTTTTTATAACTATAAACATTAAACCAGTTAATCAACTAAATTAACCAAAAGCATATTAGAGAGGTGGAGAGCGTCTAATCGAAAGGTATCTTTTTTTAAACTCTTATTATGAAACAAGTTGGATCACCCTGTACTTTATAGCACATCAAAAGTCTGGTCGATGAAACAATTCAGCTGAGATGTTTGCTTGCGTTACATAATCTTGATTCATTAAACGGGGTTTCGTTTAAGTAATTTAAAATTCATGAACGCAATCCCGAAAAAAGGTTTTGTTTTTTGTAAGATTAACACGGAACAATGAATAGAGTTACTAATCAAGGATTAAGTGAACTTTCAATTTTCATCACCACCAGCAAAGCTTCTTACCCTGATCAACCTTATATTGTATTTAAAAACTAATCTCGGTAATAACAAAAGTTTAATGTATGAAACGAAAATTGAAACTGAAAAGTGTTAATTATTTATAATATTTCTGGCATACTGAAAATATTTTGAAATTGCTTTCCAAAACTCGGGGTTTGTAACTCGCCACTTCAATAATTGGAAGTTTGAAGTTTCTTGGAAATTTTTACGCAAAGTTTACATTTCGTTAGGAAAATTGAAGTTTCTTTGTTCGAAGTTTCAATACTACTTTCCCTTGAAGCCAATTCCATTCGAGTAAACAACAAAGCTTACGTCTTTTCTCAAACTTTGAAACACCGATGTGATGATGAGCTATGGACCAATGTGGTTTTTTTCCTGTTACTACTTTTGTGGGTTTCTTTTTAATTTCCTGTAGGAGCTTTTAGATTTAGAAGGAAACTAAATGTCGGAGGGATGAAATGACAGAAAATTTTCTCGTCAATGACTTTTATTTCATTTATTTTTTAACAGTCACTAAAGTTGGTGTCACCCAGTGTGGTAACTCATGATGTCAATCCTTGATCAGCGCTTGATTATAAAAAGTTAAAACGTTATTCGAAGCGTCATGCACTAATGTGCATCAACATTAGAAGGTTCAACACGTGTAACAACTCTTTGGTGTCACCAAATATTTCTGCTAGACTGTCATTAAAGAAGGATGAGAAATATAGAGTCCACTTAACTAAATCACGTGATTTAATCACAGATTCATCATGAAGTTGAATTAGTTCCTACAGCTTTTCTGTATAACTCAGCGAATAGCTCTTCATGTCTTCATAGTGCTCTTCTGCCCAACACAGCGCATTGCTACAGCTTTTGAAGACTTTCCAGCATAAAATGACACCGAACATGCTACTTACTGGCGAATACGAATGCGAATATAAAATAAATAAAATTTTAACAGCACACAAGCGTATAAAAACAAATAAATAAGCGTATAAAACGTATGAATTTCTGCTGAAACATTGCACAAACATTTTATAGACAGTTATTTGTATTTCAGTGTCACCAGAAGGGGGGGAGAGCCCTCTGGTGCTGTGATCCGGTGAAGTCCGCACTTCTCTAAAAAAACCAACGCCTATTATTTTAGCGTTTTAGGCGTTTTAGTAACGCCTATAATTTTTAAATTCCTTTTTTTTGTCACAAAAGGTTTGTCTTCACTCAAAGTTGATGTACTTCTCGCTAGATGGAACTCTCAATCGATTGCGTGTGGGTTTCGATTTTGCACAAGTAGAGTCACAGTCTATTCTTTAGTCTAAGGTCACAGTACAGTATGTATTTAGTTTTATTAGTACCAAGTACGTCTTTACATGAACATGGCGCCAACAATCCAATTCAATTCTATTGGAGCACCCAACAGCGTTAGCCAACTTGGATACCCAAGGGACGAAACTACAAACACAGGTGAGGTAATTGAAAATACAATATAATACAATAAAAAGACATTACAAGATAGATACAATATAAAATACAATGTATGATATAAAAATAAATCAAATTGGAAGTTCACAATGAGATAAAATTAAAAACAAAATTGGTTAATAAAAGACACCAGAGGCAGCTTAAAGCCTGCAGTATACAAATAAGTCAAATGCGAAACTAAATACAAACCTAACATAATTATAGGCTACGTTCACGTTGGACGCTTTTTTCGCTAAAAAACGCTCATAAACGTCCAAATGTAGTCGATAACTAATATAAGTTCTATGTAAATTAAAAAGACTATCACCAACGACTATCTTTGGACGTTTATGAACGTTTTTAGCAAAAAAGCGTCCAACGTGAATGTAGCCATAATCTTTATTTTAATGTTATTTATTTGAAAGAAAATCATCATTGGTTGATGTTGACGTTCATAGTCGCACATGAAAGAAATAGAATAAAACTTCTTCGAAAGATTTCATTTCATCTTCAAATCGCTTTTCCGATCAGACGAATCCTAGGAAAGAAGAGTTTTAATGGTTTTTTTCTCGTCGTGTTTGGTTTTGTGTATTGTTTGGCGGAAATGAAGCAGATGATGGGGAGATAATCCGAGACTGTTCCGGTGCGTAAACATGATGGTAGTTATCGATCGTGTGTTCCTCACTTACTAACTCTCAGTAGACCTTTGGTCCTTTAATGCGAAGTCTTCGATACATTTCAACGAAGTCGTAAGATCAATATCAGGGGTCAGAACGTGCAGCTGCGAGCACTTTCAATTGACATGTCTTCAACGTTATACGAAAGGAATGGCTATAGCTTCGAAAACAACAACAACAACAAAAAAGTGTAAAATCTTTGAAAAGCAAACCATAAACCTAAAGAAAAGCTTTTAAGCCTTTGATCCGTATTGTCGAGTTTTTGTTTTCTTTATGACGAAGTGTATTATGGTATACAGAGAGTTTAAAATATCCGTACCCGTAAAAAAATGGTTGTACTTTATGTATACGTACCGGTTACAGGCAATGTATATAGTTCATACATTGTATAGCTTAACCTTTTTTCGGCAAAGTCTAAAATTAGTTTATGTATTTTTTTATACATTGCCTAGTCATTCTATAGAATGCCTAAGTATTATATACGATGACTAACACATGCTTAGAAAAGTATGTTACAGATAATGTATACAATCCAGACATTGACTACATGGCATTTGTATTAAATGCCTAGTTTCTTTTGCCAAAGTATGAAATTAGCATTGAAATAATTACGTTGTGCAAAAGTTTAAATTAGATTTAATTGTAAGCTTAAAGTTAGGCTTATTTTTGTGTATAGAGAAAAACGTTGTTAACTAACCTAAATAGATTTATACAATATGTTATTTCATACTTTGCCAAAAGCTGCTAGACATTGTATACAATGGTTAGGCATTCCGTACACTGCCTGGATTCTATACATCGCCGATAACATATAGAACTTTATGATGCCTGGCATTTCGTACTGATAGGTGTATACAGGGTGTTCCAAATATCTTTACCCGTAAAAAATTACTTTTATCTCAGAAATATAGCATTTTGGATAACTAAAATTTCGTGCTTATAAATATAGCGGTAATTAGAAATTTGTAAATGCAACACCCTGTACATATAGGGTGTCCCATCAGTCTTAGTGTAGTTATTATTTAACTAACAGCATCAAAACGTATGTATATGTTTGTTGTTTGTAATATATAACTTCGCATAAATCGAGAAAGGAATACTGTAATATATCGATACATCGAATTTCTCATGAAGTGACCAAATGTCATCGGTGTACTATCGAACAAGAAAATCGAATTATAGAAAGATTAGTATTAATTTTTTATTATTATTATTATACAGGTCAATAATGAGGATTCGAATCGTTTTCTATGAGTATTGTCAGGAAAATGCTTTTGCAGTCGTGTTACGGTCGATTTCTTTTATACCTACTTACACCGCTGTCAAATTTTCTTTTTCCGACTATTAATTTTTTTTCTTCTTCACTATTGTGCGAATTTTTTTTTCTCTTTAATTGAAGCAAGAAACTTCATTGAAAACTTTTTCCCCCACATTTTGAGACTCTCCTCCCCCCCAATTGAAATTCTGAACGAAAAAAAAAATATGAAATCCTTTTATACTTTTTCTTTTTCACATTTGAGTGAAAAAATCATGTCTATTCAATTCCATTCAAATTTGAAAAAATTTCACATTTTTTTTTTGAAAACGTTGATCTGAAAAATCTCTTTGCGTGATGTTATTATATGCTTTTCATTATTTTCGGAAGTACAGTAATTTATTCTCTTTTTGAATTCGTATTTTGAATGAGGTTTGTACCGAATACATTTTGCATCAGTAATATCGATTGAATGGTTTATTCGATTCAGATTTTTATTTTTCTTATTATTCTTATTTGATGAATTAGTGTCATTGAAGAAAATTTGAGATCAATAATCGGATTTAAAACTGTTGGTTAGTAAGAAACGATTGAAGGGCTCGGAACACTAACCGGTCAGCTACACTTTTTGAAATTTTACAATAAAATAAACTTCAAAAAACTGTTTTGAACAGTGAAATATACAAAATGTTTCAAATAAATAGATATATATACAGATCACTTTAATACGTTTTTGGCCAAATATACTTTACTGATAATATATGAAGGGCTCCGAGCAGCATAATGGTAAGCCACACTTTTTCAAAAACTGTTATTTTTAAATCAAACTGTTTCTCAGTACTGTTTCTAGTTTGTTACTTTACCACTTCCTGGGTTTTCCAGAAAATAGCATCATAATATGGAGAATTATCTTGTCGCTCTATGGAGTTTCTCACCAGAAAAACGGCACTCCTGAACAATTTTTAAAATGTGGCTTACCATTATGCTGCACGGAGTTCTTCATATTTATTTTCACAGTAAAGAAAAATGTGAATTGGAGTTGTCTGTTGTTCGTTTAAAAATCAGTACACAACAAATAATAAAGAGCTGCCGGAAAGCTGTGAAGCTAATTTGCCGTATATACCCAACCAATAGTGACTGTCAGCGACATCTATGATGATATTTCAGTATTTGAGCATCAGATTAGATTATTTCTTGTAGCAAATGACACGAAAAAATTTTATCCATCGAAAAAAAAAAAAGATTTTCTGCAAAAAAAAGTGGAGCTGACCAGTTACTGCCCCGAGCTCTTCAATTGCGATTACAAATTGAGTCTATTACTTAGCAAGTAACTTGCTAAAAGTAATTCGTTATTTATTGTACCAGTACATCAAATTGTGACAAGGCATAAAATTTAAATAAATAATATAAAGAGTATAAAAAACCAACAACGTTGTACAGGTTAAAACACATGAACAATATGTATGTAGTGTTAAAATTATTTGTTTGATAAATTATTCATAGATATCGATAATGTCAATGATTTTTTTCCGATAATGTGTCGATTTTCATATTGAAATACATTTGACTTAATTCGGAAAAACCGGAATTTCGGATTATCGAGTATTCAGTGTATCTTTATTAGCAACTTTTACTACTTAACAGTACACTTTAAAGATAGAATGAGATGTTTGACGTGGTATTGATGTGTTTGTTTATTTGGAAATTTTTTACAGTGATCCTGAAAAAAAATCACTTAACCAATCTTGCTCAGGTTTCAATGAATCTGGATTTGAAGTTGTCAACAACGTCATTCTTTGTTGATTTATACAACAGTTTTTTATTTTGTTCAGTTTTTTCCCTTCCAACGCTGTTTTTTTATTTTGTTTAATTAAATTAAGATGTTGATAATTGTCATGTAAAGGTTTAGGAGGAAGCGTTTCCTCTCGAGTTGAAGATTATGTTTTGTTTTGTTGTTTTTTTTTCAGGTTAAATTAATTATATCCAGGAAATTAGTTATTTTGCACGTTTCGAATCAGGAAATTAAACATGAAAGATTGTTTTTATTTCATAATGTTTAACGTTTTGAAAACAAATATAGCAGCGTTAATTAAAAATTAAATAGATTTTAGGTATAAAACAAAATGTGTTACCGTGAATTAGGCCTATTATTATTATTATTTATATTTAACAGTATTTTATTTATTTTCTATTTATGAATAATTGTTGTTTTTTTTTTTAAATGATGTATTTGTTCCATCCGCGTGAAATATCGAACCGATGATGTTTTCGTGACGAACCATCTTTATATACGGAAGATGAGTTTTGTGTGTGTTTTTTTTTTGTCACTTTTATCATTTTATTTTCTTTGTTTACAATGATGATGATGATGATGTTGTTTTTTCCAATTTCAACGCATTATAATCCTGAGCACGTGATTTCTCAGGGGACGACAATTTTGTAGGTGATGTGAGATTTAACGATTTGGTTCTTGGTAACTACACTTGTCTATATTTCAAGTGAGATTTGCTTGGAGTGAATGTTTTCTACCAGAAAACGCTGGAGAGCGATTAATAGTTAACTAGTAAATAGCCCGTCAAAAATGACGGGAAGGTTATTCATTCATTCATTTAGCTCATTGCTGCGCAATATTTGCTACAGTTGGAGTATTTATTTTTTATTTCGGAATTTTTCACACACGGTGGCGCTAGTGAGGAAGCACGCGCTTGTAAAAAAAATTTTTACTGGTTGTTTCTATAGAAACAACCCTGCTGGAAGAAACAATTGCCAAATTGTTATAGAAAGATTGCCAGATTGTTATAGTTTGTTAGATTGTTGTTATTGTTGTTGTTATAGAAACATAACTGGTGATGAGGAGCAGGAGGCAGAGGCAGATTTTGTATTTTATAACAATTAGATAGTGTGTAAGTGTGAGCATTCTGTCAATGCGTTTAACATGGTAAGTAGCCTACAGTATGTTTGTTAAATTGCTAAACGTTACTATATAGTCAGTGTTATACAATTTTTCATAAACCATTCAAATCTACACGTTAAACAGGTTTATTGGAGTTGATAAAAATAAGTTGAAATAAGTTGAGTACATGTAGTGCAATGATGTACTAAATGTTAGCGGAGCTCCCGTGGGTTTAGACTAGTACTGTATTATACATATTGAGTCATTTCAATGACAAATCAGACAAGTTGGAAATAATTTAAAACGTGCATTTATTGAATATAGTTTATTGAATTCAGTTTTATTGGAGTAAACATGAAAAAGAAATGCAAAGAATAAATTTGCAACTCATTGATAAAGTTACAGAAAAAAACAACTCATTCCAAATAAAACTGATCCATAATAGATACAAAAAAAAATATTTATGATAATTATGTAATATATTTCACCGTATTATGGTATACGTGTTTAATGCACGTTTAACTATAAACTATACTCTTCATATAACAAGTAAATAATGTTTATATGCCTATAACCCAAGAAATATATTTTATGTATGATCTTGTAATGCCACTTGTGTTTTGAGTATGTTTTAAACCAGTGGTCATATAACAGAAATCAGCTCAACATTTGATCAATGGTAGTTTCAGGAAAAATGTCAAAAACAAATATCCGGCCTTCAGTTCTCACCTATTCAGTATAATTAATGTTCAAATTGATTTACAGCTGTAAATTTCAAGATAAACCTAATTCTTACTTTATATATTTTAATTTAAACCTCACTAAAGTCATACGTACAGCTACAGTATGTGAGTGACTAGCTGAAGGGCCACAACATTAATCAAGTTAAGTTAAAACAGTGTATGTAAGCTTATGCAGCAATGCACATGGTTTATCTTTAAAAAATAACATGAAACAACATCCACACGAAAAATATTCCTAAACCTAATAAAAAAAGAATTTCATTAATTTCCAATATCCGTGAGTCTTCCCATAGCTTAATTTTGGCTTCTTCTGAAATGTTCATCTTTTTAAAGATAAGCTTGCAGTGAGACCAACTCATACCATGCAAAGCTTTTGACAGTTTTCCATCCAACAAGTCACTTATAAAGCAGTTGTCTGGTTCCGTGTCGGAATGAAGAAAGTCTCCGATTTCGGCATGGAAATCACTTCTCCGTTTGTTTAGGGCCAAGTCAACCAAGTACACCGCTGCTAGAAACTTCATAAAAGACGGGTGAACAAACTCGACATAATCGTCTTCGTCACTTAGTGGGTCTACGAATCCTAATTCTAGAATCTCGTGTCGGTTATTGCACGCTGCAAGAATTGAATTTTTTGTAACACATAACTGCCTTTCTCTGATCATCTTCATTGAGAACCTGCCTAAAAGTAATAATAGCTGGAAGTAATCGTGACATGTTAAAGCTATAGGATTATCCAAATTTTTAGACCCAATTTGCTTCACTGGTGAATCATGGAGATGCTCGAATAAATCGAATCTGTCATGAGTATTTAACTTGCCAGCTGCAATCAGATAATTCTTCACCACACAGTTAAACATTATTTGGTAAAATGTTGTTTTGTTGATGTGTTTTGCTACATTTTTCCGACATGTAGTCTTATGGCAATTGTTTGCTACTAGGCTCAGAACGCGAGGACATTCGAATGTTTTTTTTGCTATTAATGAATTCAGTGATGAATAACTGGCAACGAATATGTCGTACCTCTTAAAGAACAGTTTTCGTTGTCCCTGAGAAATCCCTTTGACTTCGATTCTATGGGTCCAGAACATTGTACCCGCTGCTTCTCTAATATTGTAGCCGGTTCTGCACGTTATAGCAACGGTCATTTGAGGATATAGCTTGCTTTCTAAAATATTTTTCAGGTCATTGGTATAAGATATTGACTCGTCGTAACCATCGAGTAATAGCAAAACATCTCGTTGAATGTTCTGCAGTGTCAAATTTAGATCGAACATGGAGAATGATCGGAATGCAGTATCTCCTGTGCCTGTCATTTCTATAACCTTTGACATAATATCACCCCATTTAATTTCTCTCAATGATAACAAGATAACAAGCTTAAACTTGTCGCATACATAGGGTTCATTAGCAGCCCAGTCGTAAGCAATTTTGGTTAAGAGGACTGTTTTTCCATATCCTGGTTTGGCTTCGATTAAAAACTTTTTAGAAGGGATAGAATTTTTCTGGTTAATGTCGAACAGCTTCTTAAGTGGGAGTATTTTATGTGATATTGGTTTGCCCGCTCTGCCTAATTCTTGCAACGTTTGTTCTATGTATAATTCATTAAATGGCAAATGTGTGTTCAAGTAGGGGAGTTCGAGTCGGTTATAGCGGTGCAGCAACACGTCCTTGATTTCGTTCAAATTATCTGTGAGAAAAAAAGTCTGATTCGATGATGCAGGTTATTAAAAAATCGATCATTTTTCTGCGACGATACGTACTTACGATACAAGGATGCATTTCGTCTGTTGGTTCAGAAAAAACGTTCGCAATAATAATAGCAATCTAATGGTAAATGAACAAAAAACAAAGCAAAAACAAGTCATTAACGTGTTGGCCATTGACTGTCACCACACTAGATGACTAGAATGATTGAGGTTTAAGCTTATAGTAAGTAGTGTTTTTAGTATAAGTAAAGATTAGTAAAAACTGTAAATTACGTAAAAAGGTTAAGGTTTAGGTGAAAAGTAAACCTATATTTAGGTTTACTTCAAGCTTAAATTTGGTTTTGACTTGGAATCATATGGTTCCACAAACATAAAACATTTGAAACGTTTATGCCAAACGGGGCAGCCATAACCGAGACGAACCTGTTTTTACGTATTACACGGATTACTAAGAAACTGCTGATCCGATTGGGACTAAACTTCAGGGATCGACTTGAAATACCTCTCTGGTGACCCTACAATATTTTGAAATTCTCTTGCCAAAAAGGGGCGCTACAATCTTGACATAACTGTTTTGTTTATTGAAGTCAGTTTTTAATTGTTTAAACAATTGTGTCTTGATAATTATTTATCTTAATAATATAATTTGCTTCGTCTGTCTGTTACACTGAGATGGAGAAAATCGTAAAAAAACAAACTTTTTTTTTTATTCGAACCCGGGTTCAAATGGCAGCTATAGCAGTACCTTACCCACTGAACCACTTGAACTCATAAAACAGAACCTGTTTTTTACCACCTAAGAACTTCACCGTCGTTTTTGACGGGCATACCGCTAGTAGTAGACTGATAGTTATATACAGAGTGATTCTTTTATCGCGACACAATCAAATGTGAGGATACTTAAAAAATTAGAGGATATTTCAAAATAATATAAAGATTTTGAAATATCTCCTAATTTTTGTGAGCAGTGTATTATGAAAATAAAGCTTAATTTCTAGTCTCTGGGTGTGGTCTCTACATGCGGGTTGTGAAATACAGATTACAGAATGGCAGGTGCAATAAATTTCAGTTTCGGTTACTGCTGACTTGGCCAGTCAACGTTGTTTCTATACAACCTTGACTTGGCGCATAGTGTGTAATAGCATAGCACTAGCGTCGGCAACATTTAAAGAAAAGTGTCAGTTCTGAATTCTACTTCAATCATTCGTTTTAACTTTTACTTTGTACTGCTACATGATAATAAACAACTTGACATGAAATGAAAAATGTTACTGCAGTGAAGATCTCTGAACCTTACCTACTACTTTGGATAGTTCATTTTTCAGAGATGTTGTGCAGTTGGTCAGCTCAAACGTCCTTCATATTTTATCGTTAAAGTTTGTAAGTTCTGGTAAATTTGGTACCGAGTACTTGTTACTGTTCCTGATATTTGGCGGACGAAGTTTCGTTCGTCAAGACAACTTGTCTTTGTGCTTTCTTTGACGATGAACACGTTTTAAGTTTCACTATCTGTAGTTTTAGTTTTAGTTTTGGTTGGTCACAACTCGACTCATATTACCACGTGATTTCATTACCAGCGTAACCTTGTGTGAATACTATATACTAAAGATAGCTGTGTACTTAGTTGGTTTTTTTAAGCATAACGTCGTGTCAGCCCTTGTGGAAATACAGTGAAACTTCTTTAAAAGTCTATCCCCATTCGAGGACCGCCTCTCAAAAGGACAGTTTTTATCCAGAACGTATTTTTGGCCCTTTGATTTAATACCAATAATACCTCCATTAAGGGTCCAGCTTACCTGGTCTTACCTCCCTCAAGGATCACTATTCAATGTCAAACAGGCAATTTTTTTTAGTTCTAAACAATGTTTTTACCAGTTTAACAATTTAACTCAAAAAAAAAATTATTGGCTCAGAAATTCTTAAAATGAGATAACAATCTTAAAAGGAAACGTTCTTTGTAAAGGGACCATTTGTTTAAGTTAAATTAGAAAGTTGAAACTTGTTGAAAATTGAAGTTACAAAAATATTTCCTTTTAAGATAGTTATCTCTTTTCATGGCATTTTTGAGCCAATGATTTTATTTTATATATTTTAAATGTTTCGGTCCTATGGGGTCAAATTATAACACAACTTATAATAAACGATTAATAATAGTTAATAAATAGCTAAATAATATTAAACGATGTAGACATATAGAGGTGTCCTGCAAAAATACAAAAATTCAGAGCAGTTAATTTTTAATTGTATTCCCGTGTTGTAAAATTTGAAATTTCTTATTGCATTATGAATATCAATGGGATTGATTAATATTAAAGAATAACACGAACCTAACAAATATAATAACATTTTTTATATCTAACGTTAACCTAATGAACCACGTTCTTGACATACACGACAAAAGATATTTTTTCTTGAAGAATTCGTTAGGAAACTATGCGTTCTGTGTTTAAGTAAAGCAGAGTTAGCTTGCTTTTTTCATTAGCATTATGGATATTATAAAAAACAATTTAAATAAATATATATCTGCAAAAAGAACTGCAAATTTATGTATGTGAGGTACAGAACAACAATACGTGATGTGAACTGATGCTTTACTAATTCAAATTAGGATGTGTAATTCTTATTTAAAGAATATAAAAAGAACAAATCAATTGTTTCTTGGGTTAAGTATAAACGTTGTAGAAGATCAAAAAATCGAATAAACTGAGAACCGCATAAGTCTAATGTAACACAAAATTCGCATAAATCGAATCAAAAATGGAATTTTTCGAAACTCGCCAAAATTGAATATCGCGTTACTCGAAGATCAAAAATCGCATAAATCGAAAATTGAATAAATCAAAATTCGCATAAATCAAAATGGAATTACTGGAAATAAAACTTACATACAATACAACAATGATGAAACATTGTTGTCAATTACAAACATCAATCGGAATATGACAACATATAAAGCGTATTATCAAAAAAGTATTTTTTTATCCAACTTGTTTATAATTAACGTCATCCATAATGGCCAACTTCCTGATGCGTTTTTAAAACATGAATAAGGATAGCGTTTATCTACCCATACAGAAAAACTATTTCATCAATCTGGAACTTAACGGAATTTATTGATCTTGATTTTTTTATTTTTTATTCCGGTTAATGAAACCAATAATTACAAGTACACCATAGAAAGATCTAAGTGAATAAAGTATTGAGTGTACAAATGTTTTGTCAAATTTCTTCAAATTCTACTTGTCTTGTGTAACAAAATATTTTGAGAAACAATTTAATTGGATGGTCCTTCCCATAGAGAAATCTGGGAATTTCTCTCAATTGATGAAACAATATCATCTTTTTAACCGTTAATATGCGTAAATTTTTTTGCATTTTTAAAGTAATTGAAACTTATCGGTCCCAATTGAATAAGATTCTAAGGAAGCCGTTCAATGCAACAGAGACGACGAATACGGAAAGTCATTGTATCACCCCACATTAATATTCGCTAAGTCAAAATGGAAGTATTCTTAGAAATAACAAAAGATATCTTTTCAGAATTATTTAACAAAGTTCTTTAAACGCTTAACAATAAATGTTTGTTTGTTTTTTTTGCGTTTTAGAAAATCAAGAACTCAATATGATCACTAAACGTCAGCCGAGAGTCAAAAATGAGTCTCAAAATCTTAACAGCATCTTTTTCATAGGTAGCCTTATGGAAACATATTTGCTTTTATTGAATTTAATTTCATCATCCTTTTATGATACCATAAATCTAATTTTGAGACGTCATCATTAATTAAGTAATCAGCCACAAAACTGTTCAAATTTTGGATATGGCAAGACCAGAACGACAACGGAGTTTTATAGCTATGAATATTTATTAATAGCTGTAACATTGGTTATACACTTGTAAGTTACGAAGATCAAAAAATAAGTTTCACTAATAGATGAAAAAAAATAACAAAATGATATAGATACACATCTGGATGTTAGTGTAAAGGTACACCCTTTATTAATTTATACACATATGCGTTTAATGCTTGTAAGCACTTATTGAAACGTGTGAACAATTTTCGATTACTGACGAATTTGCTCCAGTTTTGTGCAACCATTTCAGGGCCACCATTTTCACAGTTTCATTGGTTTGAAAGCGTTGTCGTAGAATTTCGTTTGTTACGTTACCGAAAAAGTGGTTATTCACGTCCGGCTACCACTTTTTCGGAAAAATGACAAACGATTCTGAACCAATGAACTGTGAAAATGGTAGCCCTGAAATGGCTGCACAAAACTGAAGCGAATTCGTCAGTCGGTGGATATCGAAAAGTTGATCACACGTTCCAGTATAAGTGCTTACAGACATTCAACGAATATGTGTAGTAATTAATAAAGGGTGCACCTTTACACTAACATAATGTGCGTTTATCATTTTATTTTTTTATTCACGAGTGAAACTTTTTTTTTTAATGTGTCTACTGCATTAATTTTTTGAAAATTTCCACACAAGAGACATCCCCACCAAAAATAATACTGGCAATAATTCCAACTTACTACCCGATTGCTCTAATAGCATAATTTTAACATCTTTTGAAACGTTCATCTTCTCAACGACACGCTCCCTGGGAGCTTTACCAATACCCCGCAGAACGTATATCAGTCCTTGCCACGGTTTTTCGCTTAACAAGTCGTCCATAAAAGACCACAGGAAAGTGAAACTTTCCGGATCCAGCTCGGAGGTGAGAAAATCTCCGATTTCTTCATAATCCTTCCACGTGTCGTTTAGAGCCAATTTAGCCAAGTAGACAGCTGCGAGAAACTCTATAAATGATTTGTGGACAGGCTCGCAATACTTATCCGAGTGATGGTGTCGGCGATAACACATTTTCTTTAAGAATCCGATGTTTAGAATTTCATGCTTGTAGTTGCACTGTTCCAGAAAAAACGACTTTGAAAAAGTAAGATCCTTTCCTTTGATCAGTTTCGTTGCGAACTTGCCGAAAAGCAATAATTGCTGAAAGCAATTGTAGCTTGTTAAAACTGTAGGGTTTTCAAAGTAGTCTGACACACGGTTCCATGCAGTTTTCAATGAAGAATCATTAAGGTGCTTAAATACATCGAATTCTATTAACTTGTCGCACAGAAGCAGATTTTTCTTCACCATAGAGTTCAGCAAAACTTGGTACAGATTCGTCATGTTGGTAACAACTTCCGAATAGTTTTCTTCGATGAGACTGTTTGCTACTAGGGTCAGAAACAGAGGACAATCGAACGGTTTTTCTGCTAATGTCGTGGCTAATGTGTCGATTAGTTGATGCGGTTTTGTGAACTGGGAATAGTTCTGAAGATATTGTTTTCGTTGTTCTAGGGAAAATCCTTTGATTTCTATTCTATGGGTCCAGAACATTGTACCTACAGCATTTCTAATGTTGTAGCCTGTTCTGCACGTTACAGCAATGGTCATTCGAGGGTATAGCTTGCCTTCTAAAATACTCGTCACATCCTTTTTATTATGTTTCAACTCGTCGTAACCATCGAGTAACAGCAAAACGTCTCGTTGGATTTTATTCAGTGTAGACTTTAGATCGTTTGAAACATGTTTCATGTATGTTAGTGTTTCGATAATATCATCCCATGTCATAGTTCTCAATGATAACAAAATAACAAGCTGAAACTTGTCGCTTACATAGGGTTGACCAGTAGCCCAGTCGTAAGCAATTTTGTTTAAGAGGGTTGTTTTTCCATATCCTGGTTTGGCTTCGATTAAATACCTTTTAGAAGGGATACAATTTACTCGATTTATGTCGAACAGTTTCTCGAGTGGAAGTGTTTTATCTGATATTGGTTTGCCTCCTCTGTTTAATTCATGCAACGTTTGTTCTATGTATAATTCATCAAGTGGCAAATGTTTGTTCAAGTGAGGTAGATCGGACTGGTAATAACGGAGCCGCAACACGTCTTTGATTATTTTCAAGTCATCTGTGTGAAAAAACAAAAAGTTTGATTCGATGATACAGACAATTAAAAAATCGAGACATAATTTTTATTTTTCTGCGACGATACTTACTTTTTTCACTGGAACTTAATGCCATTTTGTCTGCTGAGTCAATAAAATTCGCTCACAAAATCGCACGTCCTAATGATAAATAGACGGAATTGGTTTTTTTTTAAGTTACACCGTTTCAAGTTGAAAAGTGAAAAGTAAATTCTGTTTCTCCACTTGATACGTGTGGACAATTGAAACTAAATAAAATAATGATTCGTCCATAAGGGAATGGTGTCTGTTGAGAATGTTATTTGTATTGGTTCCAAAAATTTAGTTAACGAGTTCTATCTAAAAAAAAAACAATTTTAACCATTAACTGAATTTCAGGAACCAATACAAATCTCAATTAACGCAATTCCTTTATTTTCTTTTTTCTGCGAAGTTGCTTACTTAATATTTTATCGGAACTTGATGGCGTTTCGTTCTGTTGGTTCAATAAAATTCCCTCAACAATCGCATTTCCTAATGATAAATAGACGAAAAACAAAGCAAACAAGTTACCAATACTTTGACAATTAGCTGTCATCAATCTAGATGACTAGAATAATTCAGCTTAAGGGTTATTCCACGTAAAAATGGGACATTAAATGTTATTGAGAAATTTAACTCAAAGTTGAATAACGGAACTTGAAAGTTGGGACCATTTTCTGGAACAGATTGTGTTTGAAGTTCGAGGATCCATTGTATATGTATCAAAGCAATTTTTATTATTGTAAAAATATTAAATTTATGTTTATATATAATTAAAAGCAGGCTTCTTGGTCACTATATTGCTCATTATGTACAACTTTTTTTAATTGTTTAATATGCTAAGATCCACATGTTGTTCGACTGGAAACCTTAAGTGACCACTTACTGTAACCTAAGTCAGCGGTTCTCAAAGTTTTTCGAGTTTAAAAATTTGAATAAAAGTCTATTTTAATAGGGTGTAGAAATCATTAAAATGGATATTTCAGAATAAGTTTTTATCTTAAGTTGTAATTAAAACTAATACTAGCAGCTGACCCCCTCAGAAAAAACTTCGCCATCTCCCAAGGGTGCCGCTGACCTAAGTGACTGGTATTATATTTCTTGTTTAAACATGGAGTATTTTAAATACTTCAACAGATCCCTGAGCACCAAAACCCTTTATCTAAATAGACATGAAGTTATATTTCTGAAATCAAGGAAACAGAACAGGAATAAGATTGCAAGTTTAACCTCCATAAAGTACTGTCATATGTTATGTAACATACTGTAAGTGATCGTTGTAGTTTATTTTTTATTCACCACAGTACAATGAATAAATTTATCAAACCTCGTCGAGGAAACTAAACAAAACTTAGAGGCCTGTTTACACGATGATAGTTTTGGCGATAGTGCTGTCATGTTATACAACTACACGAATAGTATCGTTTTACTGAACGACTACAGTTTAGGTAGTTAGTCTGAATAGGCAGTCTGAAATGGCAGTCTAATTAATTACTTAACTCTAGTTAGGTGTTGCCAGACCAAAATGAGTTCGTGTCGTTTTGAACTCCCATTGTCTTACATTGAAACTCTGAATCTTACCCATCACTTTTTCGAAATATGTTTTGCGTGATGCTCACTTGCTCTGCTCACTACAGCTTAGCTAAAATGTCCTTCACGTTCAATAAGGTTTGTACGTCTGTTTCTGTTGTTCTGGTATCAAGTATTTGTTGTCACCGTTGCTGAGATTTGGTAGATGAAGTTTGTTCGACCAGCCACCTTTTGCGTTTTGGTGATGAACACGTTTTGAGTTTCACTATCTGTAGTATTAGTTTCGAGTTCTCGAGGGCGGAGCGATTTTTCGACGTAGCTAATTGGTTGTTGACCTCGATTGCGTGACACAACTCCAACTCGTTTGATGAGAAGCATAACCTTGTGTGAATATTGTATACTGAGTTGTTTCACAAACAAATAAACATAACCTTGTGCCAGTCTCTCGTGATAATATGTAGTTTGGTGTTTCTTTTATATAAGCAGTGTTTTAACGCTGTTGTGCATACTGTACACTACAAAAATGTGATGGGGGCCAACCCCATTTCGGAAAAATCAAAATTATGATTATCCAAAATTTCAATGTAGGCCAGTTTGGTATTTCGAAAAGGCAAAAAAATTGTAAAAATTAAACAAATTGTAAAAAAATGAAGAAAAAGAAGTGAATCTTTAATGAAAAACATGTATGTAATGTAGACAATTAATTTGCAATCATTTGCTTGATAAATTACCCATAACTACGATGTATCAATTATTTTTCGATTATGTATCGATTTTTATATTGAAATGACACCTTACCTAATTTAGATGAACTGGAATTTTGTATTATCGCAATTCGGTTAATCGAGTTTTCAGTATGTTCATTTTCTTCCGTCCAAAAACAATGCTGACAACTTAACTAAAACCAGCTTGAATGTATTGTAGCAATATAACGCAATGAGGCTAAAGCGCGTGCTGTAAAATGTTAAAGTACGTTACGTTGCGAAGGGGTAACGAAAAATAAGTTTCACTCGTAAATGAAATAACAAAATTATATAGACGCACATTATGTATGTTAGTGTAAAAATACACCCTGTATTAATTTATATACATATTCGTATAATGCCTGTAAACAATTATTGGAAGGTCTGATCAACTTTTCGATATCTCCCACTGAAGAATTCGCTCCAATTTTATGCATCTATTTCAGGGCCACCATTTTCACAGTTTCATTTGTTTGGAATCGTTGTCGTACACGGACAGACGTGAAAAGATAGTCATTCACGTCTGGCGACGACTTGTTCGATAAAATGACAAGCAAAATCGAGGAACAAAAAATTCCAAACCACGGAAACTGAAAATGGTGGTTTAAATTGATTGCACAAAACTGGAGCGTCACAGGTATCGAAAAGTTGCTCATACATTACAATAAGTGTTTACAGGCATTAAATGAATACTGTATGTGTATAAATTAATAAACATACATAATGTGTGTATATATCATATTTTATTTATTCGCGAATGAAACTTATTTTTTAGATCCACCCTCGTTTTAGTTTTGTAGTTATGCGCGGTGTCATTTTATTTTTATTTTAACAACGCGGTCAAAGGGACCATACAACTGAAAAATTACAAAATAACTACGTGTACTTCAAACAAATCGTACATGATTATTTAAAAGCTGAAAAGTGTTGTGCTAAAAAGCCTTCAAAAGGTGTCGCTGTGCTCGGCAGAAAAGCACTACAAAACTGTAGCTAAAGATCTCTGGCTGTAGCTATTCGTTGTGTGTACAGGAAAGCTAAAAATGTTAATTTTTTGAAATTAACTTAACTTTATGGTAAACCGATGAATATATCATGTGATGCAATTAAGTGGATTTTATGTTGGTAACCAGACAAGAATTGAAGGTTTGCCCGGAATAACGTGGTATGTTACAAAAATTCAATATTGGGATTGCTATGGATAACTGTGCCTCATATGTGGGCCTAGCTAGTGCTGTCACAAACTCATACCTGCCTAAATCATGCATATATCGCTTCGAAATTAGGCACCTAATATGTGACAACCAATGTGCTGAATACTTCTTTTCCCATTGCAAATCTATGAATTGTTTCATGCAACGTTATTCCGGGCAAGCCTTCAATTGTTACAACCCTTATTTAACTTTACCTGTTCGTTGTATCTTTGTTTGCATGGTTCGACATTTTTTTTTTTGCGATTAATTTTGACCCACTTTGCGATATCCCAGAAAGGTGAAATTTGACACACAAACATAGTCCGCCATATATTTCAGTTTATTAAATTTTGAAGGCTCGATGTCGCGTAATTATCACAGAATTTGCATGTGAAATGGCCAAATTTTTTTGGTAGAATGTTTGGTGCATTTCTTCCCCTTCAAAAGCAGAGGAAAACCATTGGGTAGATAAGATGAGAGAGGAGATAAAACGAAAGGGGAGATAAGATGAGAAGGAAAGTGAACCCTTTCGAATAATGAAAGGTTGTGCTTAAACAATGTTTTTCTGATAACTTGTTTTTACTACTAAGAACAAGTTTTGCCATGTGAATGCACTATATTATTTTGCGATTGGTTCGATCCAAGTCAGACAGCGATTACTCATAAGTCTGTCCGACAAAAAATTATCTCGTAGGTAAGTTTTCATCAAGTTGCTTTGAATAACTTTTGACGTAGAACTACGTCTTTCTCTGAGGTTGGGCTGGTATTTTGAGGTTGAGCGTGGACGGAAGTGGCGCGGACGGAAATGGATAGGACGGAAGCAGTCCTATATACTCCGGCCTGTCCAGGCGCTGCTGTTCTTATTTCATGAAGTTGCCACCAGAGGCTCTACTGTCCGACAC
>JAQIWH010003184.1:0-20991 GCA_034695005.1 Cryptops parisi | reverse complement strand
ACACACACACACACATACATACACACACACAACTATATATAAATTGTACTATAAGACATGAATGATATATGCTTTTCAGTAGCCATTAAACTTTGAAAAACTCGTTAAAATAAGCGAAATACTAGCACCGCTACTGTGCAGTTTTGTAATTGCGCCAGTTCCATTTCCACACTTTGACTATTGCCAACTCAGTTAAGCATGAAGTCATTTCGAACGGTTGGAATAACTGATGAACCGATGGAGACTTTAGTGCCACCTCAGTGCTCCCCCTCTATTGCGTTTAATCGTGTGAAAAAAACATTTAAGTGATATAATACAAGTAGTACTATAAAGAAGGAATAAAAACAGGAGGGTAAAGAAAGAAAAAGCAAGAAAGATATCTTATAGAAATGTCAACGTTCATCCCTTCAGTAATAAATCATTCTTTCATCCCAACTGAAATTACTTTTTTTCTCCCTTGTACATGTTTTGTGTCATGTTTTCGAATTCAAGATGTTATTTTCCTCTTATTTTAATAATATATATTTTTCATATATATATAGCAAAAAAATGTAAAACTTTTATTTTAAATGTATTTTTTTTTACATTTAGAAAAACAAAAAATTTTGTGTTAATAAAATAGAAGACTTCATCGGCGACAGAGTTTATGAAAAAAAAAATTAAATCGAAAATTGTCAATTTCATATAAAGTTGTCGCATTTTTTGTTCACTTTAATAGTGCAATTTAAAAAAATAAATATGAATAAAATTAAAAGAAAACTACAAAAAAGTACCAACGATGTACTATACTGAAACTGGCACCTTTCAGCTGAATTGACAGCCATTTTGAAACTCACTAAAATGCAACAAATTCTAACCAAGAAAGTCAAATCGAATTTTAATAATACAAGTCAACTGTTATAAAATTAATTATTATTGATTTTTAACTGTACCATTGATACACATTTCGTGCAGTTCTCTTTATATCACCCTAATTTGGCTTTGAATGTAGGGTATAATACCGATAAAATAAATAAATAAAAACCACCCTTTATATTAAAACTATTCATTGTGCATTTCGCGGCTAGTGGATGAACAATTAATTACGTTAAAATCAATTAGCCAACTGTATTTCACGTTTAAATAATTGTTACCGGCAATGTGTATAAACCACGCATTTTATAGAATGCCAAGCCTGGTTTAGAGATTGTAATAATTTATCATTGGAATAATCACGTTAAGCAAGAACTTAGGTTAAGTTTAAAGCTGAATCTAAATTTACGCTTACGTATTTTAAAATATTGTTAACTAACCTACACAGTTGTATGCAAGGCATTATTTCATACTTTGCAAAAAGAGGCTAGAAATGCTGGACTGCCTGGAGACTGCCTGGATTCTATACATTTGCCAGTAACATAACCAAAACTTGACAACATTTCGTATCATGTACAATTTTTAACGTTTTTGTCGATTTTTCAAAAAAATAAGAAATTTTTTGTCAGTTCAACTTTAGCTTTTTCTTTGCTATGGCTATATAGTAGTATCCCTCAAAACTCGTGTGAATTTAATGACTATCTTTCAACATCTTGGTCGGGTTAGCCTGTCACTAACACCTGACGCCCAAGTGACTGACGTCTTAGGTCGTAACAGTCTCTCTTAAAAAATTGGTTCTTTTCGCTTTCTCATTCCAGTTTTTCACATCTTACAGTCCAAGTTATAAATATTCGACAGATTAAGAATTTAACTTATAGTGTACATCTCTTATTATAAAAATTACAACAGTGCTATTACAACTCGTATGGTTTTATTTTTAACCGACTTCAAAAAGGAGGTGGTTAACAATTCAACGCGTATGTATTTTTATTATTTTTTTCATGTACTCGTATGTACATCCGTAATCCATAAACTGCTGGTCCAATTGGGGCTAAACTTGGGGGATCGACTTGAAATACCTCACACGTGGTCCCACAAAAATTGAAACACCTATGCCAAAAGAGAGCGCCATAATCGAGATATAACTGTTTTTTAAGTATTTCACCAATTACTAATAAACTGCTTGTCCGATTAGGACCAAACTTGAGAGATCGACTTCAAATTCTTGAGACATAACTATGGTTATGTATGTACAAGTAGGTAGTTAAGTATTTGGGGTTTAACGAGGGCACCGATTGACTTTTACAGCTACGTCATTTGGCCCTCAGAAATTAGAAATACCGAAATGGTAATAAAATGAGAATGATAAACATGAAACAGGGTTTTATGATGCTGGAGGAAACGGGAGAACCCCGAGAAAACCTGCCTCCGTGGTGTCAGACCCCGAACTAAATGTTATGCATGTACATCAATTGCTCTTAATCTACTGGCTCGATTGATACTAAACTTTGGGTGTCGATTGGCATTCCTCTCCGGTGGTCCCACAAAAAGTTTAAATGCTTATGTCAAAAGGGGGCGTCATAATCGAGACAACGTCGTTACGTAATTTTTAATGTTAGAATCATATTTTTATGACAATTTGAAAGCAACTTTGATAACACTGTAGTATATAACCAGTAATATTTGTAGTTATTTAACTGTAGTGGATGACATGTTGTCACGCCATTAAAGGATTTTTAATAAACTAGTGATAGCCCTCAAAAGAAATAAATAAATAAATAAATAATTAACAAATTAAAAAACCGACTTCAAAAGTTGCACAGAAAAGTATAAAACAATTTTATTCAAATACAATTACGGTATACGTTACTCAATTCTATTAAAAATTAGTTTCGGTGTCACTTAATATTATGAAATTATATTGATATAAATTTTTAAGACTTGTCTTAAAACCAATCACGTCGCCCAATAACGTTAAACACCTTAGTTTATTTTTGACAATGTGTACGTCATGTATGTCGCAAATGCTGGTTCTTATTCAAGAATTATCGCTCATAGTTTTTCCCCATTCTAACAGAATTTTTATATAAATAGTTTTTGATTTATGTGAAGTGTTTGAAAAACGTATTCTTAGCATGAATCGAAAACCACTTGTAAAACTACCATTATAGCTTTACAGCTATTATGATTAAACTATTGTGACGTATATCGGCCATGGGCTATTCAATTTTTGCCGTTAATGACCTTGACTGTAATTTTTATGGTCATTCAATTATTAACTTTATCCATTTACACCCCACATTTAATTTATGAAGATGAAGTTATTCACGAAATAATGCAAAACAAACGCGTGAAAAAGATAAAAATCAACATGTAAAAACTGAAGTTATGGCCCAACAAGTTCGGTATGATCGCAAATTGTAAAGAAAAAAGCTGTCTTTTCACATAATCAGTCTTCTTAATACATAACCCAATGTATATAGGTTATTCTACGTTTAGAATAACCATAGAATATAATCCCACAACTTTTTCGCCACGTTTTACTTCTACATTGTCATGTTTTCAAGCTATTTTTATATCACTAGTGGTGACTTCACTTTATATGGAGTTTGCAGAGCAATGAGAATTTTGTTTTACAATTTAGTACTACTAGCTGTATGCCCGATAATGTCGCAATTGATGTCGATGATGATGCAATTGAAATGCTAAAATTTTGTTGGTGAGGTAATCTTTTTTGAACATTTAAGTTACGTTTTAACGAACAATATTTATTTCGATTAATATTTATTCCCAAGTTCTTTGAATAAAACTTCTAAGTGACTAACACCAAGTTTCGAAAACACTCGACGATTTAAAACATTAACAAAAATGAAAAAAACCGAACAAACTTCACGAAAAACAAGTAGTCGGTATGCAAAGTTGCAGAACGTAAAGTTGCAAGTAAGTTGCAGAAACAAACAACAACGGTTCGAAAAATAAGCACCATCCAAAAATCCCTATTGATTTATAATGGTTTGACGGCTTCCAATCCCGTTTGTAGAGCAATTGCCAATTGCTAAATCCGTTTAAATTATTCACTCGCAAAAGGATTAGCACCCGAACCCATTCCCAACCCATTCCTCTCTATTCCCACCCTCCCTCCAATCCTTCTCTGCCACACACACACACACAAACTCTTTTCCTATTTAAACGATGACCTCGATAATGACGTTGCTTTTCGTCCACCAACCTCCCACCTTCATCATCATCATCATCCACTTTTCCAATCCTCCTTCCCTAGTCAAAACTCTTCCCACCCCCGCAATTTTTCTGCCAACATGTGATAAGACAAAGTCACACTAAGCTTCCCAATCGTTATTTTACGACGTCCCCAGGAATGTTTCGTCATTAGAAGATTAAAAGTACTAGAAGATAGAACAATTCTACCCCCTTCTTTTTCTCTACCCCCACTAGATTTAAGCTTTAATTCTTTTAACCAAAACTTTGTGTGAGCTATTGATAAAATAATTATTCAACAGTACAACTGGAGATAGTCCTCGATTTGTGTGATAGTTACAATCTACTATACGTGAACATGTGAAAATATGTAAAAAAATTTTAAAATGTGTAAAATTGGGTCAAAATGGGTAAACATGTGTAAACATTTGTGATAATTCGTAAAAAAATTTAAAATAACAAATTCAGTAACTTGTTTTAAAGCGTGAGAAATACAATACGTAATATATCAAAAATCGCATATATAGCAATTCTTATAAAATAGAGAAACTAACTTTTCTCTCTCTTTCTGTCCGTAGAAAAAATGTTTTTATGAAAACAAGTAAAATGCACTTAGAAAAAAGAAAAACCGTATCAACGTGAATTTAAACGGAAAGGAAATAAGAGTTACAGAAGCTTTCAATCACTTGGTGCACTACCGTATAAAATCGCATAATAACGAATTTTTCCCGACTATAACGAACATCGTACAGGATTTCTTTGACCGTATATTAACAAAGTAGCTTATTCAAAAAATTCGCATAAAATCTATAAAATTCTAGTACTATAAATGTAAAAAACCTATTTGTTCATTGTGACCGTGACGTTAAAAAGTAACGATTTTCATCTCTTTGTTGGGCAGGCTTATTATACCCATGCAAAAGTTCTTAAAGGTTAATAAATAGAAGACGATTAAAGATGAGCGTTGCATACATTTTTGATGAAATGTCTTGCTGTATAATCCATGCTAATTAAAGTCACGAAGAAAAGCTTCTTCAAACTAACGTTAATTATGAATATAAGTATGAAAAAAGAAACCAAGTCTCTTAAACAATCTCGAGTGAAACTAGAAAGTGCGGTTGCACAAACGTCTTGAATATATTTTCGTCTCGTGGTTTCTGCCGTTTACGTCTGAAACAATTTAAGAATCATTTATTACAGTTAAAGAGAACGTGTATCACAGTAAGTCTTCGATTTACGTTCTGCAAAAACTTCTAAATCGCATATATCAAAAATTCCTGTAAGCACCACTGTTAATAAATTAGGTTTCACGCTAGTATTTGCGCAATTAACGTGGCGTACACATCATAGGAAAAAAACAGATGCATGGTTCCTTTGATTGTATACCACGTTACAAACTCGCATAATAGCGAACTTTTTGTCATGTAATGAGCATCTGAGATAATTTTTCTCATCGCATAATAGCGAAATCTTATCTACGTAAATTGGAAACTTAACAAAAATATGCTATACTTATAAAAGCACCGACTGATATTTTGCTTCCCCGCATGGTTTTCAATAAAGTTAAATCCTCCCAGATTCGTTATATGCGAGAAAATTTCATTACTATGAGATCCTTGGCAGCGATGCATCAATGATAGAACGCACCTGCACCTGCTACTTTCATTTCACAACATGCACAGTATGTTACAAATACTAGCTCTCGCGTTGTAATTACTGCAGTTTTTGGTATCAAACCATATAAAAAGGAAGTTTCCTTTCTGTCCGTGGACGAATATTTCCATTAAGAACAAGTAAAAACACAGTTAACACACAAGAAAAAACATATCGACGCTAGTGTACACAAAGAGAACAATCATCTCCACGTGCTATAACACGGGTTACCTACTAATTTTATGAAAAGTTTGGTATATGTCATTTTCGATTTATGCGAGGTTTTCGTATATTGTAGTGTATAAATGGAAACTACTTCAAGTTCTATCAACTTGATCAACAAAACTCTTGTCGGTATAATGTCCATAACAAAATATTCTGTCATGTAATTAAAGTATTGTAAACATTAATAAAAGTATATGATAAGTATATTGAAATACATTCAAGGTGTAAATGTGACAAAAAATAGTACAAAATGTACCTTTTTCACTAAAAAAAATAGTTCACTTTAAATCAAGTAGACATTTGAACATTTCACCGGAAATAAAGTCTGTGAAGTGAAAGTGTCGACAAAATAGATTCCAAGTCTTATCAGACTCAAACTCAATTTTTTTGTAGTCAAACACTAAGGTGATAAAAAAAAATAAAAATAAAAAAAAAAAAAAAAAAATCACACCATACTAAACGAAAACAAAAAATATATAAAGAAAAAAAAAACACGAACGAGGTTTAAGTTTAACTCTATTAGGTCCACCGATATGTCCACACCACCCTCACTCGTAATCTTGGCAACCAAAAGAAAGACGACGACACAAAAAAGAACCACCCCCCATCCAAAAAAAAAAAACAACTAAGAAAAAAATTACTGATACCAAAAATGATAGGAAAAAAAAGTTTCGAACCAGCAACCTTTCTTGTTCGCACACAGTGTTATATATATCTCTCTATCTGCTTTTCATCTCTCTTTCTACACCACCCCTTTTTTCTCTCTTTCTCTCTCTCTTTTCACCTTCCCTCTCCCATTTTATACACATCCAGGACCCTCCATCTATACTCTTCTACAAAGGCTCGCAATTTCCGGTGAAAGCGAGGGGAATTCTATTCGGGGGCACCCATCCATTTGCTACTAGGGGTCTACCACCCATCTACGCTACGGGTTTTGATTTCCTGGGTTACTGCGCATGCGCCAGAAGCTGGACCAGCCAATTGGAAACGCTTCTTGTCACTGCCACCAAGTTCACCTGTCATCACCATTCACCACTTTGATGGACACGCATTGCGTTGACTTCTTCTTCTTCCAGACACTCTTTCCTATGGCTTTTCTTCACCCACCATGGTGAAAGCATACAAATCAGTTACTAAGGTTTGTTTGGATAATGCAACCTCTTCCAAGTTTATTCCTCTCCCCCCTCTCCCATAACCCTTGGAAAAAAGTGAGTTTCTTTATTTTCCTTTATTTTTTTCTTTCAAGTTCAAGAGGTTGAACTACGTCGATGGCAATGTCCGAACAACCGAAATTTCCATTATTGTCAACTGATCGATAAATCCTTTTGGAAAAAAAGGTCTTTTATTTTGTTGTTGCTGTTATTGTAGCGATTGTACAATGAAATGTCGAAATCAAAATGGAAAATGTTTCCGGAAAAAAATAAAGAGTGACAAGAAAGTGGAGTTGAAAACAAGCCTGCGAGGTTGCATTTCTGCAAGTCAAAGAAACTTGGCAAACAGGTGAGGAACTAGATGTACCGAAAGTTTACAAGAACTCACTATAAACTCATTGCAGCTTTTTTTGCAAAAAATGGATTATGTTACCGGCAATTCAACGTTATCGACGGTGTATAGAGTTCAGACATTTTATGGAATGTCAAACCTAAATTAGGAATGTGTGAAATTAGCTTGGAATAGATATGCTAGGCAAAAATTTTGATTAGGTTTAAATTCAGGCCTAACTTTAGGCTTAATTTATTTATTTTTTCGCGAAAATGCTATTAACTAACCTAAACTAAATATCTTGTAGTTGTATAGAAGACGTTATTTCACATGCCAAAATAGGCTACAGATTCTATAGGATTTCTGGATTCTATTTGTGAATCATTATAAATTGTGTAATGTGATGTATCGCTATAAAATTTTAAACTCATACTACTAAATACGCGTTATTGAGTTAAATATCACTGAAAACGATGTTTACAACTCGAGTAGTTTTCTCTTAACCTAAGTTACAGATCTCTCACTCAAGCACGTACTACAACAGTAGTTTGTTGTTGTTTTTTTTTATACGTGTGAGATTCCACGTTCAACTCCCAAAATGCTTCAGGAAAAAAACAACCCCCCGAGAGTAACAAACGATGGTCATTCATCGCTTGCACCAAAACTTTCCTTTAACATCAGGTAATCAACCTTCGAGAACAAATAGATCACTTGAGTTGCCATTGTTGTTGTTTTCACTTCGAGTTGAGTGAGTGAGAGAGAGAGAGAAAGACATTAAAGAGATCTCTCTGCAGTATGTCTAGACGGGGTGATACCAAACATTACACACAAACCCCCGCACGTTGGCGTTTGTGGTGCTCGAGCCAGGGTTTGTTATGTATGGGTTGGCAAACTGTCTTCACTGTCAGTTGGTTAGCAATTACAGTGGTGCAAAGCAAGACAGGAGAATGCACTCACCGTTAACTGTGCAGAAATGGAAGCTGATGTATAGGCAGAAAGTGAAAGTTGGGTGTGTGTGTGTGTGTGATAAAGGTTGAGAAAAGACGATGGGCGGCCATTGCTGGTAGCAAACTGAAAACGTCAGCCTTGTCTGGAAATAAAGTGACAGTTGGTCGCCTCTCCCCGCAAGGTCCCAAGTCGCCAAACCAACACTCACCGAAACCAACACTTTACTTTGTCACGTGTGAACTCCGATATAAGTTACCAAATGGTTCTCTCTGTCTCTCAACTACGAAATGGCTTTTAACTTATTTTCGACCCAAGATTTTAAGTGAAATTTTTTTCACACAACTTGTGTTTCTTCTGAATTGATGAACAGTAACCCACTGAAAAGTACTATAACACTAGCTAGATTCTGCAAAATTTTCGCTTCAAAATCGAAAATCGTATATATCTCTCTTCTTAGTTAATTAATTAAATCAATGAATAAAATACAGTATAACCATAGTTATAACAATTCAAGTGCACAAGCAAATCAAATCAAAACAAATCACAAACTTGAAAAAGAGTGCGTCGAAAAGACGGCTTTGTAAAAAAATTTTAATAAACGTTTTATTACGGACAATATACTACGCCTATAGTACTTTCCTCGGATTGAGTCCAACTTCATCATTATTACAAAATTTCTCGACAATCGGTCTAACCGTTCATGCGTTAGACCGTGCAGACAACATAGACGCTATTGTAAAAGCAAAGTTCAATTGCTATAATTGAACTTGTGTGTCATAAAAATGTATGTGCCATAAAATATAGGAACTATGAAATGATATAAAGTAAGTTATGGAATAGTCTTCCTAGCCAAATAAGAAAGTTGCCAATTGAGTGTTTTATCATTACATGCAATCAATAATGTAAACACTTTAAGTATAAATTAAGAAGTCACATATAAAATGTGTAAATTTTTTTTGTTTCTTTACTCATTTGGGTGTACAATGGACAATAAAACAACAATAAAGATGATGTACTCACCGAATAGTTCTATTCGTTTGTTAAATGCGACCATTTTGCGAAGCTCACTAATACACACTGCCATGGTAATGATTCTTAGTTGTGCGAAAAACTCGCAAGTTGATGAACTCCGATTCTCAGCAGTGTGCAAAAAACTCAGCAAGTTGATAAACCATGACTCGTAAGCAATTGAAAAAAACTGGAAATGCAAAAACAACATCAATTAAAATTTAATAAATAAATACCAATAATATAGTAAAAAAATAAAATCAAAACACTCCAACAACTTAAATAGGAGTGAATCTATTGATTCAAGAGCTTGAATGTAATGATGAACCATATTTTCGAAACTCTTCAAGATAACCATTTTTGTGAAAAACTCCACAGAGTACCACATTGAGCAACAAGGTATATCATGCACTCATTTTCTGGAAAATCCAGGAAGTTATAAAGTAACAAGATAGAAACAATACTGAAGAACAGTTTGTTGTAAAAAATTAGTTTTTTCGAAAAAGTATGACTTATCACTAATTGTCCGAAGCCCAGCAATTGTATAATATAATATGATCCATAACTCATGTCTTATATTCGACCAACCTCGAGTACAACGTAGTGAAGCAAAAGTATTATATGCTGGGAAGCTTTAAAAAGCTGTAGCTATGCTATGCAGAAAAGCGTTGAAAAGCTGTAAGTTTGCGTTGCAGGAAAGCGTTAAAAAGCTGTAGCTTTGCGCTGTGCGATGCAGGAAAGCGTTAAAAATGTTGTTTTTTTGCGCTGTGTGCTGCAGGAAAGCGCCATAAAGCTGTAGCTATGCGCTGTGCATTGCAGAAAAGCGCTATAATTTCTGTAAGTATGCACTGTGCTCTGCAGAAAAGCGACACAGAGTTGTAGCTATTCACTGTGTTTAGCAGGTAAGCGCTGCAAGGTTATAAAGCTGTGCGATGCAGAAAAGCTCTGCAAGATTGTAACCATGTGCTGCGTTTACACAAAATAGCATTAAAAAATGTCATTGTGCAAGTAGTCAAACAAAATCCATTCTCTAAACTTCCACGTTGAGGAATGTATTTACGAGTTAGCTTATCATGATAAAGATAATTATAAACCCCCCTAAAATCGGAACATAATGACTTCTCACATTCGCAAGTTTCATGAGAAAATGTAAACAATAAGTCCCTCCCCTCCCCCGGTCAGTTGTTATTAAAAATCCTTACCTGACAATTCCAAATAGTTTTTTTTAAATGTTTAAACAAAAACTCACAAACTTAGGGATATTCATAAAGGAAAGAGTTAATGGCTTCTTAATTTTGAGATTAATAATCGACTAAAACCCAAACTGGATATATGCAATTTTTGATTTATGTAAATTTTTTGGAGAATGTAACTCTCGCATATTTTTCACTACTTATTGCTTTTGTCACAACTGACTAAAAACATCTGATAAATAAATTGAATTTTCCACCAACTATTCCCAATATTACCAAAAATCCGATTAAACGAACCAAAAGAAAAAATAAAAATAACAATACAATATATCAAAACTTCCAGTGTCATCAGCAGCCTTTGTTTCCATCGTCAAAGTCCAATGACGATGCAATAACGTTGACAACTTTTGTTTAATGATTAATTGCTGTATCAAATTCTCCATTTAATCGAATGCCATTTTCGACCCCTTTCTCGGTAAAGAAGATATTATTAGGATCTAATGCAAAAGAAACGCTTCCTGACGTGAAACACAAGTCTAAAAAAATAACAACGTTATTGATAGAATTTTCCAAACTGTTATCGATTGTCAAATGAGTTTTTCCCTTTTTTTGTGTGTGGAAAATGTTGTTAAAGTATAAAAAAATTCGTCAAAATAAAAATCATCAAAAACAAAAAGTAGAATGGGACGACACAAAAGAAATGTTCTTTTGTTTTCCAAATGTCATCTTCCAAACTGATGCACGTCAAGCTAAAAACTACGTAAAAAATTGATAGTAAAAATTACTGATATGAAAAAAAGGAATGCAAAATTTCTTTACTGGTGACCTATCAAATTGCTAAACATGATAGAAAACCTGACAATGTCCATTTTTTTACAGACATATATTGAGGTAACCAAAAACCTTTAAAACTTGCCTAAAATAAAATGGAAAAACGAAAAACCTTTCACGTTTACTAAGTAAAAGAAAATATTTTAGAAAAAAATAAAATAGCCTAGTTTAAAATGAAATGTGTTTAATAAAAAAAAGTTTTCAAGTTGGACGGTTATTCAAAGAGCTTTGCGATTTTTTATTCTTTATCTAAAAAGAGAAGAAATAAGATGAAATCTTCAATCAAAGCACAAAAAAGAAGTTTTTCTGAAGAAAAAAGCAAAAAAACGAGAAAGAAAAACCACACCCTCAAAAGAATTTCTAATTAATTCTCTCATTCAAAACAAGTTCCCTTTTGAAAGAATTTTCTCTTTACTTTTGATATGTCAAAAAAGAACCCTAATGAATCTACGTAGTTTGAAAATACTGTACTTCAAATGCCAAAAAAGAAATAAAATAAGATATTTAAATAAAAAAAAATATTTTTAATAGAAAAATATGATTTAAAAACAAGTCAAAAATAGATTATAAAATATAATATGTGTGAAAAACTAAAAATTTCAGATATCCGAGATTTTGAAGAATTCTCATATGCCAGTCGTATAAGATACGTTTTATAGCAAAAAAAACTTTACTATTCAAAACAAGTTTAATAAAAAACTGAAGTTGAAAATAACAGTATGTGTAAATTAAAATACTCTCAGTTATCCGGAATATATGAGAAATTCCAGTAATTTGAAGATACCGATTGCTTAAGAAAACAATTATGCAAGAACACAAAAACTGTGAAATTTTTCATATAAAAGTACAGTGGTCCTCAATCTACGCGAGTGAAAACACTGTATGAATAAAACAAACTCTCAGTTATCCGGAATACATGATCAGCTCCATTATTTTAAGTTGGTTTTTTTTTTTTAAAAAACACCTCCAGTATTTAAAGTTGCTTAAAAAACATTATCTTAATTGTTATAAAATGCTAAATCTGCCTCTTCCTCCTCCTGCTCCTCCTCACCAGCTATGTTTTTATAACAACAACAATAACAACAATCTAACAAACTATAACAATTTGGCAAGTGTTTCTTCCAGCAAGGTTGTTTATATAGGAACAACCTTGCTTCCAGTAAAGAATTTTTTTACAAGCGCGAGCTTCCTCACCAGCGCCACCGTGTGTGAAAATTCCGAAATAAAAAATAAATACTCCAACTGTAGCGAATATTGCGCAGCAACATGAGTTAAATGAATAAATAACTTTCCCGTCATTTTTGACGGGCTATTTACTAGTATAAAATAAGATTGCTTATTTAAAAAAAATCAAAAAATCCGACTAAACTAAAGCATATAGCGTTCGCCATATTGGTTTTTTATTAACAACAGTGACACTAGATGTATTAAGACAAATCCATACACACCCATTCATCAAAACCATCGAGTCGTTTAGCCTTTATGAGGGTCTAAATAATAATTGATATATGGCATGTTGCAACCGCCATACTCGTTTAAAAAAAACGGCATATAGCCAGTGTCACTTGAAAGACTAAGACACTTTATCCATAGACACTTTATTCATCAAAATCCATCGAGCCGTTTAGCCTATAGGAGGGTCTAAAGAATAATGTGAAAAATTGTAAAACTTGCTTGTAAAAAATTGCAAGACACCACAACGTATTACACTAGATCCAAAACATTGGAGGGAGTACCTTAGATGGTGCGAGAACCCTCTGGGACTAAAAAAAGTGACAACATCACCTTTACTGATGCATGGGCAAAATGAGCCCAATATAGTGCAAATATCTATTGGAGATTTTGATAAGGTATTGAAGAGTATGAAAAGTCATAATTCCTATTCTCTTGATGTTTTTAATAAGACCTTGATCACTAAACTTCAAAACATTATCAGGAATTTGTTGATTTCCGTATTATTTAACTTAATCTATGAATCAGGGATATATCCTACTCAATGGAAGATAGCATCCCTGAGTCCTTTATATCGGGGGGGGGGGGGGCACGTGACTCCCTCACCTCATCTTTTTGTTTTCCTTTCTGTGTTAAATTTTTTTTTTGTTATTTATTGGAGTTATTGTATTGTATTGTAGTGCCACCTTGCTCATTCTGAGAGCACCAAATAAATAAATAAATAAATAGATAAATATTGACCAGTGGCGAATCTTTCTTTCCTTGGAAAAATGGCAGATATGTTGTTGTTCTGTGAGATGAGAGATTTGATCTACTCGACTACCCCCCCTTAAATGTCTACGGAGTTGCACCGGATAAGCCAGCTCTTATGGTGTTAATTAAAATGTATTATAACATTGTGGTAATTTTATATGAATCGTGGCACTGTCTTTCACTGACGTGACAAAAGCATTTGATTCAATTTCAAGACTTTTAATTCTCTAACAGCTGCTGACTCTGGGTCTCTCATCGTTCTCTGACCTTATTAGAGAACTATTTTAAAGATCGACGTTTGCAGTTGGGCAATTTGGAAGAGACTCGCATTACGTCTAATAATGGGGTGGTCCAGGGTAGCCGTTTGGCTTCCTTTTTCTATTCCGTGACTGCAAACACCCTTTTTAATTTACCACTCCAAGCGGAATTATTTACCTATGTAAATAATAATTTCTTTATTATGCCATACCCGAAATATGAACGCCACGTGGCCGATTTTTTACTTGATGAGGATGTGAGAAAACTTCATCAATGGTACAATGAAAGGAGAATGCGCCTGAATCCATTAAACACCAAATGCATTTGTTTAAAAAAAAAAACGTGACTCAAATGGAGGAGGTTAAAATCCTTGGGGTTCATGATTAACTTTCGGTGCCCATATAGAGAGTCCTTAATGTCCAAGATTCTTAAAAATATTTTTATTGTGAAACGCCTGAGAAACACTCGGGAAAAAAAGAACTTTTGTTACATCAAAGATAATACTGGTTTTAACGTATGGAATTTTGTTATGGGGAGATGCTTCGGCTTTTCGATAACGGCGACTTTCCGTTGTATTTAACAGTATTTTTAGAACACTCTTTAAATAGGGAAAGTATACATCCATTACTAGTAAGTGTAGACTTCTACGAATTTTAACTGTAAAAAAGTTAATTTTATATCATCAATTACAAGAAATACGTACATAGAATTCTCTATTTATAAACCACCCTTTGCATATTGTTTCAAAATATTTTGTATATAATGATCACACCATGTTTTAAATACAGCATACGGCTTATAACAATGGTGACGTTAACTTGTATACATGAGTAAAGTCTCTAATATTGGACTGCTTTTACATCTTATGATGCAATAAACGGCTAGTGCATGCTTTTAAGCATTACTTTTTATTCAGTATTGCATTTCTATAGTAATACAAAAATGTTAATCAATGTCGTCCTTTCTATTTATGGGATTTATGGAATTAATAGTTTTTTTACTCTGTCTTCTGGTAAAAATGGCATTTTTTTTAGACTAAACCCTAACTTGGGTTTTAAAGATATTAACCTTTGTAGTTAATATTAGTTAATTCGTAGGTTTGCAATGCGTGGAGTGCCAATATCACGAATACGTCGGTAAAGAATATTCGGACAAGAAATGTTTGGAAAAACCAAATTCTATGGATTCGTCTATTGAGTGTCCAGACAAGACGAAACGTTGTTACATTGAAAGTCTCAGTCATGCAAATGGTGACAATAAATTTTATTATTTATTTCTATATAAATCTATAAATTACCAACTTGTGCATGATATTATTCCCTACACGATAAAAAGAATACCAATAGTATAGATTAATATAGTTTTTCAATGGCGCATAATTATTATGTACACTTAGAACTGTTCAGCGTGTACATTGAAAAAATATGGTACTTGAATCATACATTATATACAGAGTGGCGCAAAATAATCTTAACTATTTGTTTTTTCTGTAGCTTTAGAACTAAATGTAATAAATGAACCTGTGAAATGATCAAGTGTATGTCAGAGAGTATCCGGTATAATTCAGTTCATGTGAGCATAAAGAGGGTGGTGTAATATTTTACATAGGATGCAAACAATGTCCAACAATCATACTTTTTTTCATTTTAGAGTTTGAATAGTTGATTTATTAAACTTAAGAAAACAGATGCTTAAGGTTATTTTGTGCCATCCTATATAAAAAAACAAACTATAATACTGTTATTTATATGATAGGTACATTATATGGAATGAGACGTAATTGTGCATTACCGGGATCTGTAGCCGATCATGTCGAGGGTAAAATTCTTTGCAAAGAAATTAGAGCAGGAGGAGAAAGATGTATTCGTCTTTGTAATGAAACGAAATGTAATTGGACTACAAAACCTCCATTGCAAATGCCAATTGTTATCTTGATACTCAATATTGCGATGTTTCTGATTTGCTAGTTATATTTCATTAGTCTTGTATAGTTTATTTTAAAACTACGTGGTTTTCTTATTGAGTAACGTTCATTAATAAATTGTGAAATAAATACATGTTAAAAAACAATAGAAAATAGATTTTAATGAAAATTATATATTGTACGTAGATGTATTGTGTAATGAAAGTTTGGTTATAGAAACAATGACTTAAATTTACGTAAGCTGTCAGTTATATGTGACGTCATAAAACGAGTAACAGCCGTTAACAGATTAAAACAAGCACATAATAAAAATGCTTTTTAAGCATATTCTTTATAAACTGGCATATAGAATCCGCCATATTGATTTTTAACTAACAGCAAAAAAGCAGTGACACTCGTGAGACTAAGCCATATTGGTTTTTCGTTGACGCCATATAGCCAGTGTCATTCGATAGACTAAGACAAATTCATAGACGCCTCATTCATCAAAATCCATCGAGTCGTCTTGTAGAAATTCACAACTCACTCAAAGGTAGGTAGGTGTTTGTGGTTTAATGACTGCGTCGACTTCCGTTTAGGTTATGTGATTTGGCCGTCACATAAACTTTATTAGTAGTGGAAGATAACTGGCAAGATCCAATCATTTAATTAATTGAAAGGCCTGATGTAAACCGGATAAGCAACATTTTTACAATTTTGAGGAAAACACTAACACGTTTAAAAATCTTAACTTGCCTTGCTTTCTGTTTTCAATTCGATCTTCCACCTATAGTCATGAACTCTGGGTAATGACCGAAAGAACGAGATCGCGGGTGCAAGCGGCCGAGATGAGGTTTCTTCGACGGGTTGCAGGACGCATTCTGCTCGACAGAGTGCGGAGTTCTGTAAATCAAGAAAGCCTCAAAGTCAAACTGCTACTTCTCTGAATAGAAAGATCTCAAATGAGATGGCTCGGTCCTGAAAATGCTTCGGGAAAGATTGTCCCACCGGATTTGGGACACACGTCCAGTCGACAAAAGACCTAGAGGGAGACCAAGAATCAGATGGCGAAACCAGCTCTTCGAAGTTAGTGATAGCAGAGAATTTTTACTGAAAAAATTTGTTTTAGTTTTTTGATACAAGCCATTTCTATTTTGAAAATTGTAAAATACGTTTTCGTACATGTTTAGGAAGATTTATATTCTTCCTCAGCTAAGAAGTCAGCTTAGAATGAATGTGGAGTGAATGAGAAGTAAAAAAAAATATGCAGGGAGTTTTACGATTTTAAAAATAAAAATGGCTTGTATTGAAAAAAACTGAAACAAATTTTTCAGTAAAAATTCTCATTTACCATTCATTACAATTAAAAACACTGTCTAAAACAAATGTTTCTTAAGGACAACCTCCATTTACTTTAGATTTTTTTTATCAGAAGATGTCCAAGAAGATAGCCAATAAATTATAATGTATAGCTCTTGTACTTGGGACAATTTTGACATTAAAATTTTTAACTTTGATAATATTTGTTACTAACGCTTAATTTTAATGCCACAACATAAACTACATAAGTACTTTAAGTATAATGTTTTTGTAGAATATCATAAATTTAAAGATAGCATTGAAAAATAATAACTAAAAACCCCGCTACTGTCCTGAGGTACAAAAGCAGTAGTGTACCTTGGGCCATTGGGGTGTGTACCTTGGGACACTAACAGATTTAACCATATGCGTTGTTCTAAATTATATTATTGTTTAGTTTAATCCAAGTATATTTCGTATCAAATCATATTTCGTATACAGCTCTATCAAATTTCTTTCCACTCTCGAATTTCATCATTTATTTTTGTTCTTCTGTATTACCTTCAACGTCCTGGTCTAAACGTGAGTGTGATAAACGCAGGGACTCTTATTCATTAGATGTGTCACCACATTTGTGCTGCTGGTATCCTCATCCACAGGCTTTGAAATGCAAGAACCATCATCTTTTCAACTGTTTGGGACTTGATCAGCACGTTTATCACTGAGACATGTCAGGTACGACATATTGTCGCAAGGTACATAATGAATCTGTGTTCCAAGGTACAAAAATAGCGTAAGCTTCAACATGTAGTATTACTTGAAATATTACTGCATTTATTGTACTTTGCACCTGTTCATATTATAGGCCTGACAATACACTATCATCACACCCAAGAGTCAAATATAAATCGTAGGTAGTTGAGACAAGATAGCATTCGCTAGTTAAGTGACTAAGATTGCTTTTACTACCAAAAAACCGGTTCTGACCTAACTAACCTTAACTAAACCAAACAGTTCTATACAAAATTATATTCAATACTTTGCCAAAAGAAACTAAGAATTGTAGAGAATACTTGAATTTTATACATTGCCGGAAACAGTTGCAAAAAAACCGAAAAGAAACCCGTTTAAGACGTTATTCGATATACATTAAATTTTAACTTCTTAAGTGGGAAAACATCTTAAGCATCTAGGATAAAATAAACTACTTTAAAATAATTTGAAAGTTTAAGATGATAAGTAGCAAAATCACTTAGAGGCAAATAAGTTGGTTTAACAAAAATCATACTGAAAAAATAATAATTTCAAAATATCTAAGATTTTTATTTGCAAAAGTTATACAGTCGAAACGCACTCCTGTCACTCAAGTTGACATACAAATAACAATAATAAAAAATTATATGAAGGGAAAAAAAAGTATGTGGAAAAATGTTTTCTTTCGGAGACATTTATCCAACAACAAAAACTAGGAAAATAATACGGGAAGAAAAGAAAAAGAAGATTATTCACTCGGCGGGGTTTTAAATGCAGATGATTCATCATGAATTATTCAGAGATAGTCTTTCAAATCTCGACTTGGAAATCTAGGGATTTTTACAAGAAATCCGGATGTGTTGTCGCCAAGTGGAGAAGAAAAATATAAGGAGTATTTTGCAAGAGTCACACGAGTTGGCCTTAGGGGGTATGACTTACATTTTGGAAAAGGTTTGTTTATTTCGAAAGATTTGCTTGTTGACCTTTAGGCAAATAAGTGAATCAAAATGCATCGACGTTATTGAATTTTTTTATATACTGTATCTACTATTTTATTTATTTATTTTGGTGAGGCTTTATTTTCTTATACAGATGACGTTTACATCCCCCCAAGGGTCGTTTCCGACTTTGAATTTTGTTGCTGTTGTTATATTATGCAGTGTATTTTGTTTTCAAACGTAAACTGTATTTCATGGAACGTGCAACTGATTGTGAAACAAAAAACTTTTTAAGCGGGAAACGTCTCAAAAATAGTTTCACTTTACTCATAATAAAATTGCTTAAATAAAACACGCCCGTATGATATTTCAATTGGCATCAACGACAATTATTATTGTCAAAATCGTAGAGTTTATACCAGGTAACAACAACTATTGTCACAGCATGGAGTACTTGATTTCTCGTTTTACGAAAATTCGTTTCACGAAAACAAAGTTTATGAATATACGGGTCACCAAAAACTTGGTTTAGGAAAACTACGTTTTGAAAACCCGTTACCGGTATACGAAAATCCATGTTATGAAACATTCTTTGGTTACAACAAATTTGTTTACGAAAACTCGGTTTAGAAAAGTTGTTTACGAAAAGTCTGTTTAACGAAAACTTAAGTTTGCAAAAATTCGTTATAAAAACATGGTTTACAAAAAAAAAAAAAATGTATGTGAACTTTACTTACAAAAACTGGATTTACGAAAAGTCTGTTTACAAAACTCCGTTTTACGAAAATTTGGTTCAGTATTACAAAACAAAACCAAAATTCGGATTACAAAAATTGTTTATTAAAACTTTGGAAACAAAAAACTCTCTTTACAAAAAATTTAACTTTTAAACTCTGTACCTTGAATAACATATATAAAACAAATACGAAAATTTTGTTAACGAAAATGAGGTTACAAAATCCAATTTACAAAAACTCTGTTTTTTGAAAACTGAATCTATAAAACCTGTTAATGAAAAACTTGGATAGTGTTTCAAAAATCCGGATTAACTTGTTTATTAAATGTAAACAAGTCAAGCTGGAAAAATTACAAAAAGCCGGATTCACTCGTTTATTGAATGTGAGTAAGTAAATCCGGAGGGTTTGGTTTCCGGTCGTACCATGTGGATTTGGTTTCCAGGGTTTAACACCATGGCAGTTTTTTTCGGGGTTCTCCCGTTTCTTTCTGCATCGTAAAAATCATCCTCTTTTCATTAATTACAGTATTTTCTTAATTAATAAAGTCTGAGGTCCATATGAAGGCCCTCGTTAAAATTCAAGTACCTACCTAATTGTAGACAGTACTTATTTGTACGAGTTTTCTGAATATCTGAACTTTTCGGACTGAATCTGAACTTTTCGAGAAATCAAAAATTTCGCAGGAGTTACAGCGAAAATGTAATTTATGAAAATAAAATACACGAAAATAAAAACATGACAACGTACCATAAAATTTGTTTAAAAGTAACGAATAAGACAAATGTAATAAAATCAAATAAAAATTGAAGCTAAAGACAGCAAAAATGTTCAAATCAAACTACTTTGATTTGACTACTTTCAAATCAAACGAATCTTATTATAATCACGGCTACTGTTATTAATCGGCTATTGTTATCATAATCAGAATAGTTAGTGTTGTTTTATCCATTGTTAATGTTACAGCCGGTCATTGTTATTAAAAAGCACAAGTCCCAAAGTAATCATAATAACCAGATTGCACTGTATTATGATTATTATAAAAGTAGATAAAGGCTCTTCTATAATGACGGTGAAAAAATATCTTCCGTAAGGTTTTAAATCATTAATTTAATGGTATTTCTCATTATATCACTTTTTTCATGAACGTTTGACGATATCCTTATCATCATAACTTAACCGTGCCTATTTAAGTAACTTTTATTTCATCGACTAAATCATGAAAATTATAAATAACGGTTATCAAATTCAAATGTAACTATATGTAACTAAATGTGACTAAACGTCAAACTATTCGATTTAATAACTAAAGTTTTCAGTAAACATTGAACTTTACTATGAACCAAGACTATGAATGACGTTCATTCTTCAACATTTCTATGATATAAAGCTGATTGTTAAGATTAAACTAAACATATTATGTAAGATGGTTTCCTTCTCTTAAACACGTGGTTAAAAAAACTTTTGTGTTTTTTGAAGGATCTTGGCAATAT
>JAQIWH010003183.1:0-20993 GCA_034695005.1 Cryptops parisi | reverse complement strand
ACACAGTGATCACCTAGCTCGCCCCTTGGCTGCCTCAAGCTAATTCTGTGCCAGCTAATTTGGGATAGAGTATAGTTAGTAGTTGTTTTACAAAACCTGTTTATTTTCCTTCTAAGAATAGACAGTTGACAGGAATTTCTTTTAAATTTGAAGGTGCCAGAAGTTTTTGCTTTTTTCTTCAAAACTACATTTTTGGAGTTACGCCGTCATTCTACCCAGCTCCTCAATTCAGCTACAATATACGAGGAAATTTTTGATAAGCGAAAAATATTGCCACTATGCAATCGTGCAAAATTTAGTGAAAGGTCCTGGGAATTATTTTGCCAAATAAATGGTGAAAATTATGGGAAATTCTGTATAAAATGTATCATATCAGCGGCGTTACTAGGGTTGGTGTCACCTAATGAAGTGATTCATGGTGTCAACCATTGATCATCAGCGGCTATAAAAAAGTTATTCGAAACGTCACACGCTTGGACCACTTTGAGCTTGTTTTTGTAATGTCCCCGGTAAGTTACAGAGTTGAAAGTTTGAACATGGACATATCCCGTAGAACATTTATTCTATTAAATTGAATTTTGACGGATCGAAAAAATTGACTCACGAAGTGCGTGTTTTGTTGAGGCTGTCATAGAGTGTTGCTGAGTGAAATGGTACATATTAGTACTTAGTGTACAACCTAGTCTACCATACCTATCCTGGCATAAATGTTTACACAAATTAATGATAATATCTGATACTTTGATGCATTTTATTTATTTATTTTATATTTTTTATAAATGTACTAGGTTAACGATGCCGATGGAATAACAGTGGTACCACAAGCTGAAGTATCCAACTTTTATGCAGAAAGCATTTAAGATAGAAACCAATCGCTCTCAGCCAGTGTAGGCCTACCAGTAATGCGGCATCCTGCAGAAGTATATATTAGTTTTATACCTATAATTATTGTCTGTTGAGATAGTCTAGTGATATACTACTAGTCTAGTGATAAGTTATGGCACTTTTATTTACGTCATGAAAAAATGACATTTTTGAAACATCCAATTTTCAAAGTGTCGTAACTCGCGTAATTTTGCGAATTTTGCAAGTCCGATTGCGTAGAAATGTTACTCGTGATGGCCCAGGGCCGGATTTAGATGAGGTGAAGTCCTAAGCTATGTTAAATTGTGAGGCCCCTATTTTGAGATTCAAGACTTTTATTTGATATTGTTTAATCAATTTTTGAGAATCCTTTAAAACTGAGGCCCCTCCAAACTATGAGGCCCTAAGCTGTAGCTTATTTAGCTTATAATGTATGTCCAGCCTTGCACTCAGTACTCTTCGACGGATCTGTCGAAGAGATGGATTTTATTAAAATCCATCCGAGCCATTTAGCCTATAGGAAGAAGAGTATACATTTATGGCATGTGACGTCCGTCATGTTGGTTTTTTCATTGATGTCATTAACCAAATTACTCGGTAGGTTAAGACGAAATCCTCGATCATCAAAATCCATCAAGTAGTTTTGTTTTTATATGTATAAACGCACAACTCACTCACATGCTTACACAAAATGTTCAAATATTGGCATATAGCGTCCGCGATATTGGTTTTTCATTGATGCCATATAGCCAGTGTCACTCGAGAGAAAATGCCAGATTCGATGACTCTTTATCCATCAGAATTTAATGAGCCATTTACTCTGTAGGACGGTACAAAGAATAATGCATATGCGTCCGCCATATTAGTTTTTCATTGATGCCATTAGCCAGTGTTGGTCGGGTTTCTAAGACGAATCTATAGTTATTTATCAAAATCCATCGAGTAGTTTTGTTTTTAAATGTAGAAACTCACAACTCACTCACAAAATGTTGATATATTGGCACATGGCGCCCGCCATATTGGCGTTCCATTGACGTCATATAGCCAGTGTCACTCGTGCGAGTGAGGTGGATCCGATGACACTTCAAACATCAACATCCATTGAGCCATTTAGACTTAAGGAGGGTATAAAGAATTATGCATATATGGCATGTAGCGTCCGTCATATTGGTTTATCGTTTATGCCATTTACTAATGTAACTCGGAACTTTTAAGACAAATCCAGTGACACCTCATTTATCCAAATCCATAGAGTAGATTTGTTTTTATACGCAGAAACTCACTCACTCACAAGTGAAGCTAATACTAGGATCACGCTATGAATGAATATAATAACTGTCCAGATTTTATATCTATGTTGGCAGTTAAAAATGACAATTGTTTTAATTTTAAGTTAACCGTCTTAGTAATGGTGGCCATTTCACTAAGGCTAGCGTTATGTTGTCCATAATGAACAACACTTTTATTTTAGACCTCTGGCGTTTTTCTCATGCTTAAGGATTTGCGAAAAATTACAAATCTCAGTTCTGGTTAGTTATTACTCTCGACATACCCTAAGCTACGTTGCATGTCTGTGCTCATAATTGGTTATCAATTCTTTATACCTGAAAATCACCCCCAAATTGACATGTCCAATTTTTAAAAAAGCTTAATTTCAGATGTGTGTATTTGGGTAATGGTATACGTATCAGAGCTGATTTTTTGTTGTTGCAAAAAATGATGTTTTGATACTTCAAGTGAAAAATATTTGAACCTTGACTATTGCAAGCCCAAAATGTGACAATGAATTACATGGAAAAATCTTGCCGTAGTTACACTACAGTTTATTATTAAACAAGGTGTCACGAAATTTGATATACTAATTCAGAGTGAGAGAAGAACGGAGTCGCAGAGAGCAACTTTCACCAATAAACCCATGTCCGAAAGTGCACGTGCTAGGAGACGTCACATCCAGGGTGTTTCACTGACTCTCAGTCTCTGCTCTCTTTCCGGAGTATATAGGAGGCACTGGTTTTACCAAACAGCCCTGAGTTGTAGAAAACGTTCAAAATTAAGTGTTAAATTTGACATTAAAATGTTTGAATGTGTTAAAACTTTGAATGTTTTCCACAATTAAAACATATTCCGATAATATTTTAGATATTACTGTACAGTAAGTTCTAGACTTACGAGGTTAATTCGTTTCGTAGGTTTTCGCGTAAGTCAAACTGTAGTTAAATACGATGTAATGTTTACACATATAGTGGTTTCAAATGACTTAAAAATAAATATATTATCATACGGAGTCATTGGTTGACGGTGAGTTTTAACATGGCTGCCCAATTCCAGCTATTATATGTCTTTCTGCATCTCAAGTATTCGACAAATATGCCTTCTCTTGATCTTGCGTCTAACTTCTTTCTCCCTTGTGTCTTTGTAGATACAAATGCCTTACACCCAAAAATTTTCAGATACGTGACTGTTGGTTTATAGCCACTCCACTTTTCGATTGGTGTTTTACCGTGTACTCTCGTCTTCCATCTAATATGCTGTTGTGTACACTGCTTTTCTCCAATAATCTGCTTATCTTAATCTGCTTATAATAATCTGCTTCTCCGCACTCTCGAGTGTTGGTATAGGAATAAGAACATGCTATTAAATCCTCTTAAAACCCAAACCCTGCATCTATTTAAGAATAATGAAACCAAACCTGTAAAGATCCTTAGCATTTTTTTTGATTCTAATCTTAATTTTTCACATCACATCAAATACCTCATTAAACGATTGCATCGTAACATCTTTATTACAAAAAAATTGAAAAATATATTGACTTACAAGCAGAAAGTACAGTTCATCAAATCTAAGATTCAATCGTTCATTCTACAAGTATATGGTATTCTTATATGGTCCAACAAATCTCAGTATCGCATTAAGCGACTTACCGTGGCGTTCAACATACTAATCCGTATTCTTTTTGGTTTCAGCAACTATGTATCTATTACTAAGAAACTAAAAAATTTACAAATATTAACAATTAACAAAATGATAATGTTTAATCGTCTTTTTCACTTGCTACTGCTACTCCATGTTAGTACTCATCCCCTTCATTCCTACAAAAAGTATTATTGTGATGACAACAATCGACGTACTGTGAAATCATTTAAGTTCTTTATCGATAACTCTATTAACGACAAACGTCGTAAATCCTACCCTATTATTAATATTTTTAATATTTGGAATGCGCTCCCATTATATATCCGAAAATTTTCATCTGTTGAATCACTAGATAAAGCCACTGTCAAAAAATTTAGATGTTTACTGTTTAAACACATACTGTTTATTGATTGATCCTTTTGTATCTTTTTGTATTGTTATCTTTGTTTGTGTCATATGCCTCGGTCCACTAGGATTGTTTTTAGTAAAAATAAAATAAAAAAATGGCTGCTGCTCGAAACCGGAGACTACAGAAGCCAAGCACGCCAGGTTGATGTCGAAGCAAATCGACTTCCCATTGAAAACTCAAATAGACCAATAGCGAAATACTACCGAACGACGTACACCACGCCGTGATACTGATGTACTGAAAAGGTAGAGTAGAACAACAACCTGTTTTAAACAATTTTTTTTTTAGCGGTAGACCTAATTGGTTCAAACTTATGACTGGGGGCCAAGTCAATCCTTGGAAGAAATATTATTTTACCACGATTGCATTCAAAAATTATTTTTGCTTCAATGATGTTTGTGCGAAGCACAATCTTTACACTTGGTGTAAAGTCTTTTAATGTTAATAATTTCGCGTAAAATTTCATATTAAACATGTTTTTTTTTCCGTTTGCCCGCGTTTTGCTTCGAACCTGTTTATACGACAATTCAATATTTTTTTCTTAATTAAAAAAAAATTAATGTGGGCGATAACCCTATGCTGAACCATGCTCCCAAATGAACCTTAAGTTACAAATTCTTCCAAGAAGAAATATCTAGTGGCAAAACCGAGTCGAAAATTCCAAGAATAACCCGCCATTAATCCTATTCTCCATAAATCACTGCTTCAAATTGGTCTTAAGATATAAACTTAAACAAAAAAAAATATATATATAATAAAAAAAAAAGTGCAAAGAAAAATCCTTCATTTTTAAAGTGGCTACCCCCATCCGAAATTCATGACCCATAAATTAGCCCTTCTGCTCCACAACGAGATATAAATCACTCCACTTTCTTTTCTACGTAAAAGGGCTCTGACGTATTAAACTTTATCAAAAGCCAAACAAAGTAAAGTACAAAAAAAAGAGAGGAAGTCGAATGTAAGCCAACAACAGAGGTTGTATAGCAGTGGTGGTGGTAGTATTGGTAGTGTAGTAGTACTAGTAGTGTAAAGCGTTTGCGCAACGCACATTCACAGGGTTGGAATGAAAATTTCAGCACGACAGCAGCCATAACGAAAATGAAGCCATAAGGGAAATTTTATTAGCGCCATCCGAGACGACGTTGGGTGTATTGCCTGCAACCGTTAATCTATGGCGGAGTAATTTCGACGTAATTTACAATCGCCAATAACCGTAAATCCTCGGGGGAAGCCAGACCTACTACTACAATGTCGTCGCCGACACGACGACGACGACGACGATGGCGTCACCCGCCACTTTGTGGCATTCCAATTCCAAAGCATGCCATTGTCTGTCTTCCTGTCTCTCTCTCTCTCCCTCTCTCGTTCTATCGCCCAGACACTCCCCGTAGCTTCATAATACTGTTAAAATATACCACCAATTAGCTTTGGTGTTAAGTGGTTTCGACGAAACCAATCAACCACCCATCGGTTCATATCGCATAGATAACAATCCCAAACTGTTGAAATGTGTCACCTGATAACCATCTGGCCACCACAGTAATGGTATGTTATCATACCACAATCATATTTGTATAATAGTATTAGGTTATACTGTGTACGTTGTAAGTACAGTACAGTGTTTCCGAAAAAGAACTCCAGAATTTTAAATAAAATTAATGATGTTTGGAGTCAGTCCACGGTTACTTACGTTACATTCAAACAATTTTTAATACTTGAAATTGTGATTTTAAGTATTGTACAGTACTAGTTTTACCCCCAATTTACAATGTTCCTTAGACTAATGAAAGTTATATTTAACTTTCTCAACGGCGGTTTGATAAATTTATTCATTGTAAATTTCCTATATACTGTATATGAAAGGCAAATGTCTTTTTAGCATTGTCACGCAAGATTTCGAGAACTGCTGAAACGATTTCTAAGTTGTTTTTTTTTTTTGTCATGTGGCTCATGAAATCGACTTTTTTCAAAGATATAACCGTTCTGAATAACTATGAGAAGATTTCGCTAAATTAACAGTTTATCAGTTATCTGGGAAGAATGATCATTAGAGAAAAAAATTTCATTCGAACTTGTTTATGTGTCATGTCACCATTTATGTGTCAATATAAATGATATCATTCAAGTGTCAGGTGTAGTTCCAGAATAGCGCGTGGGCGAAGCCATTGGAGCATTGCTAGTTATGAATGAAAATAAAATACATCGGTCACTTACGTTAGGCAGGCATCAAACTAGCATTCAATACCTCAATCGTTTCGAATGGCCATACACTTTGAATGACCAAAAGTGACATTACATGTAGACAAGAGAGCCAATAGAATCCTTGCACGTGATCACGTGGCGTGCTTTCCTACAGCAGTTGAGGTAATATTGAGGAAAAATCCAAATTTTTGGTTTTAGGACCGCTCCTTTTTAATGATTCAAAATTTATGATCATTCAACAAATTGAGGTAATATTGAGCAATTGGAAGCCAGTTTACTGCCTGCCTTACGTTACAGTAAATGGTTACCTACGTTACCAGTCTGAATTAGGAGTTTTTGAATGATGAAAACTCAAAAAGAGATGCTACTACTAATTGAAATTTTAATATTATTTCATACTTCTAGTATACAAACACTCGAGCAATATCAGACTTTATAGCATATTAAACAATTAAAAAGTTAAAGACAATGAGCAATGTAGTGATCAAGAATCCTGCTTTTAAGTATAAAAACGGTAATTTAAACAAAAATTTAATAATTTTACAAATTTACAATTGTACAAAATAAAAATTGCCCCGATATTGATACGTATACAGTAGACCCACAAACTTCAAACACAATCCGTTCAAGGAACTAGTTCAACTTTCAAGTTATTCAACTTTTGAGTTAAATTTCCAAATCATGTCTCTTTTTACGTATAATGACCTTTTTGAAAAAATTTTGTATGTAGTAGAAAAAATGGATGGGGAAAACTGAATGGGACACGTTGTGAATTTGTTCCAGTTGTGGAAAAAAGTAATTATGGCAAAATTAGATTAGTTTTGAACAATATTTAGGGGTTGCTACCAAGATCTGAAAAATCGCGTTTTAATGTTACCCATGTTTCAAACTATGGAAACAACCTCTAAATGTCATCTAAAATGGGACAAATTTTGGAAACATTACTTTTTTAAATAGTGAAACAAAATAGTCTTGTGCCTTAATTTAAAATGAAACTTTCGTTTTTCCTCTTCTTATGTGTCAAACCAATGTTTCCTTTTCAACTATTCTTAAAATTTGATGAATTTCAGATTAGAGGTCGTTATGACCTCTAATCTAATATTCACCAAATTGTAGGAATAGTAAGTTTTTAAATATTGGAACAAAATACGCTGGCGTTCCGACTATAAAATTTTTGTTTTTCCCCCATTATAAGGACAACCGTAGCATATTATTAAAGTAAAATGTCACAAGTTTATGTACGTGTTAGTGTAACTCAATGTACGCACATTTCACAACCCTGAAGAGATAAAAACAAAAATTCCACATCAAACCACACTTGGATAAGTCTAACCATAAGCTTTCATGGCTATTGTTAGTTAATGACTTTGGGTGAAGCCATTACTGCAATATGGCGCGTCTGTACATACAATTATATGCTCTGTTAGTGCTGCTAGCTTGTAAACACCAATTGAACTAAAACATATATACGGGGGGACAACAAAATTCCTGTTACAGTGTAATAGCTATTATAGGGGGCGACGTTTGCCCCTTGATGCCCCCTGAACATTATATCTAGGAGGCTAAGCATTCAATCATTGTGCAGCGCAACACTGATTTACAATGCGCCTACGTAAAACTAATAAGGCTGCCATTTGCCATCACCAAAATATTATACCGTACGTAACAGGAATTTTGTTGTCACCCTGATATTAACTTCATTGATATGCTCAAAAAAATTGATCTAAATAAAAAAACATTTCAATCAAAACTTCAGTGTCATCTTTCGGACACCCTGTATAGTTTAGGTCCAACTTTTAATGACCTTATTGTCAAAACTTTTCTGTTCCCTACCTTAGGATTACGGTCATTGAAAACAAAGCCTTTGAGGAGTGTTAATCAATATTCTTCTAACCAGCATTAATTACACCTTTCTGCTTTACCAGAAATGGTTAATCACATGGATTTCCTAGCTTTTCGAAACCTAATTGTCAACGCAAAGCCTTCAACGACATCGAAAGGGCTTTTGCGAGATTTTCATCGACTATTAATATAAACTAAGAAAACTACCATAATTCTACTGTAAACCGTACTAATCTTGTTGAGTCACTGTGTGATACCTCACAACTGTATACTTTACAAAGAATTAATCGTTTAATCCCTGAAAATTTTGTTTTAAAAACTTGCTTTAATTGAAAACCGTTAAAAGTGATCCAACATGCGTTACAAAGAAAATAAAAATTGACGTTTAATACAAAATATCTACTTAATTAGTCAAAAAGCGATATAGTACATTTTATTATGCATTAACACGGATTTTAAAATATACATTTACCGTTTAGCAAATACGACATCTTATTTGTTACAAGGAGCAAAAATATTTCGGAAAGTCCATGTTGCAAGTGTGCTGTGAGAAGTTAGTTAAGAGAAAAGAATCGAGTTTTGTTAGTAACCTCACTTTCATCTCTCCTTAACCCTTTCTCTTCTAGGTAGGTGCACATCAATGCCAGGGGCTCTTTTATTGGTAATTGGCTTTCAGCAGATGTTTGTAATTGACAAACTCCCAACTTCAATTAAGAGAAAGCAAGCCTTTTGAAATTTCGTCAAAAAACTGAGTTCTCTTGTCGACGATGCTGTTGTTATTACGTGAGATTATTATTATTATTATTACGATTAAAATTCAACCGTACGTTAATCAAAAGCGAAACAAAAACAAAGCTTTTCAATCTAAATTAAGCCCGTCAGCCACCATCTACTGGTCATTCATGCGAATGAACAACTCATTAGAAACCGCAGCATGATTTTCACGAACCCGAAATGAATGGGTAACAAAGTGGATATGGTTGACTGCTGGTTAACTCACATCAAGAAGTAAATAATAATTCTTAAGATTAGCCCAAGTCTTCACCTCCCTCTATGTATCTTTATCTTTGTCCGGAACGGTCCGGAACGAGATAACGGTCTTGGTCCATCCAAGGCTGCTCTGTTTCTTTTATCAAAGCTGCTTTTTTATACTTACTGCTTGGTTGCTGCTCGCGTGTCAATGCAGCGGTGACACCTAGCGATATTTTAATAAAATGAAACCTTCAAAAATCAAAATCATGTTTCAATTGAAACCGTGCATGGCACGGGACTTAATAGTGAATCACGTACAGTTTTAGTTACATTCAACAAAAATGAAAATTATAAACGACTGCATGACAAGGAAATTCCTTTAACTACAGGTTGACTACTGATAACTATCAAATTTATGTTTAGAAGAAAAATTGCAAAAATTCCTTTTGACTACAAGCTGGTGGTTGACTACTAACAAACTTGTGTACTGTGACTACTAACAAACAGTGTTGTGTGTGTTTTTACCCCATGGGGTGCTTGAGAATAAAAAAATAAATAAATAAATAAATAAAACTTAAACCTACAAGAAAAAACAAAACTTCCTTCTGACTAACACGTGATAGCTGTCTACGAGTCGGTGGGTGATTACCAGAAAATTTATCCGAATAAAAAAAAAATCGGAAATTTCTTCTGACTACAAGTTGGTGGCTGACTAAAAGTCGGTGGATGGCTACTGAAACTTTATACCTATACGAAATATCGCAAATTCCTTTTGGTTACGAGTTCGTGGTTGACTATCAACAAATTTAATCATGCAAAAAACAAAGGAAATTCCACCTAACTACAAGTTTTGTGGCTGACTACTACAGTACACTCTATAAGAATAATGATAAAGAAATTGGAATCCCATAAACCTCCAGTTTCACATCATTCGTTTCCTATCTCGATAAAAATAAGATAAAGATAAAAAGAACCGATCAACACTTCTTCATTTTCTTTCGTTTGTTCGAACGTTTCACACAGTTCACAAACAACAACAACAATTTTTACTTCTGTAATTCAATCCATTCGAATGGGATTTTCGCTTGATACCTCCTTTTTCTCTGAGAAAACTCAATTCCTATTCTCTTCCCTAACCAAATCCTTCTTGTGTTCGACAAGAATACAGCGGAAGAAAAAAATAAACAAAACGAAATAAAAACGATCAATAAGGATTTGTAGAACCACATTTTTCGTTTCGCCATACGTTTAATATTTTTTTGTCTATAAAATGTTTAAACATTGTTTTATTGTTTCATTTATTTTGTCTTATTTTATTTATATATACATAAATCTATAATATGAATGTCCAATAATGTATCCATAAAAAATAACATATTTGACATAAAAAAAAAACATGATGTTCGATAAAAAAGCGTTCATCCCTTTTTATCCCACACTTTTGAGACATTTTCAGTTTGTTCCAACATCAAAACAATTTTTTATGCATAATATATACATCCTGAGTTTAGAAACAATTCGATCACGTGACATACACTTCCATTTCAACCGCAAATACAGCGGAAAAGTCCCTTTTCATCCCATGTTTTATTTACGACTCTCGTGAAAACGCGGTGATAATTTAGTCTGGGAATTGTTTGATCGCGAGTGTTATTATCGGAAGCACCAACCATAAATTTTAACAACTTTTCCTCACTTTATCTCGTAGTGAGGACTTCAACAACTCCTTTACGTTCTTTATTTATGCATCCGAACAAAACCTGTTTAGTCGTAGACTCTTCATCAAGTGCTGATGGATTAAAACGTTTGTTTACACCAATCAACAAACCAAACAACAATCCCGTCAGAATAAACAGTTGATGATGAAAAACAAACGTTGACAGAAAAACACTAAAACGAGATTGAGATTTAACGATAACGATAGAAATTAAGCTGCATCGATATACATTTTTTATATCCAAGTTTTGAGCGGGTGTATCAATGCAGCTATAGAATCGCGTATGCCGAAGCCGAGATTTTTATTAGCGAATGTTGAGTTTTGCGAATTATATGTCAGTCGATTGAGAATATCTGAACATTGATGATGGTTAATCGCGAATACGGAGAGTACACTTACTTTACTGTTTTACAATTGCTGCACAAAAGAGTCACTTGTAAACTGTAGAATGTTTTCCGTGCTGTAGCACGTGGCTATCTGAACAATGTTTTTATTCTCATATACAGTATTCTATTTTTGTAAATAATACTATTAACAACACTGTTTTCCAAAGTTTCCAATTGTTGCTACATATTCTCAACAACCCAACTGAAATAAAAACAAGTATAGTACCGTATATTAAGAATACGCTTTATATAGTTTCGCTTAAATGCGAATTTAGATTTATACGAGTTTTAAGTTATTCCAGCTTCGATTTCTTCAAGTTTCGATTTCTGCAAATTTTAATTCATTCTAATTTTGATTTTGATTTATGTAAATCTAAATTTACTTCGATCTTTAGTAATGTTATATTCAATGGTGGATTTGAGAGAGCTGATCATTAAGAGTCTTTGCTCCTGTTACAGGAGAGTAGCTGATTCGAGTATGAGTAAAAATAGACTATCGAATAAATATGTGTCACGTCATAAAGGGTGCACATGTTAAGCCTATGTAAAGTTTGCTATGAAAACTTGGAGAAATCATCTTTGTCTTGCTGTAAAAAGCTTTCTTATATCACATCATGGGACCGAAAAATAAGCTTTTGAAAAACTACAATCATTTTAAGAGACCCGGCATATAGAGGTACAATACCTACAAAACTAGGTTAACCCATCCAATTCAATAAAAACGTTATACAATATATAATACGTTGTGTTGGGAGTAGAGAGGATATTTCCTATTGTGTCAAGACCTAACTATAATAACCACTTGTTATCGTTTTTTGACCGGAATAGTATGAACATGTGAATTGAAGTTCTTCATTATTTTAATTTGTTAACTATGATCTATAAACAGTACATTTTGTTATATTTGATTCCTGAAGGTTGTAAACGTAAAATAAAACAAACAATCATATAAGATAATATCCAGATTTTTTCATATGACAAACGCTTTAAATCCACGGAGGTTTACCATAACAACGTGAATACAGATAAGGGTCCATAAGACCGTGAGTGCAAATTGAATTTACAACAATGAACTGCAATGGTGGAGAACTGCTCACTATATATTTATCTGCTGCTAAATGTGTTACTATACCAACACAAACATAAGTAACTAATGGATTAACTAAAAAGTGAAATAAAAGAAAAATAAACACAAGGTTTACCTCTAGACTCCCCGTGGTTATCATACCTACCACGGGGTTCGTTTCTAGCCTCAAAATAACGCAATAAAGTGCACCATCAACAAAAAAAGGTTTATCATATGCGGTAAATATTAAATTCCCCTAAAATTGTACAATCAGAAGTCTCGATTGTTAACCGAGTGTAAAAACGGTACCGTGGCAGTTATTAAAACTTTGGTTTCTGATCAAACCCATTTCGATTCCTCAGCACACGACAAGATAACGTCACTACAGTGTGCATTAAATAATCGCATTTCGAATGGAATTGAATCGAAGCGGAACACGCGCGATAGGAAAGAGATTCAATCAATGGCTCGTCAACAGACCGATTATTCAAACAGTCCCCTCTAAACTTTTATTCCCTCGAGATGATGGATTGCGATACTAGTTCGATTAGATACTAACGTCGATAAAATTTTCTCCCAAATTCCTCCTCCCTTTAAACCAAACAGTTGAAACGAAAATCCCCAAAGTAAACTTAAGTTGTGTTTCTCTACTTGATTATTGACCAATAACTCGCTTAACACCTATTAGTGCCCAGCCATAAACTTTTGGTAACAGTGAGCTTAATTGAAATTCGATACGTCGATACTTTGATAACGTATTTTGCTAGTTGAAGTAATTGAAAGGCCTGTTGTAAAAGGATGTTAAGTAACATTTTTGTCAAAAATGACCTAGAATCCTTTTAGAATGTGTTAAGTCGCATTTTTAGCAAAATGTTACTTAACACCCTTTTACACCAGGCCCTTCAATTCATACCTCTAAATTTCTCTAATTATACAAGATATGTTTCAAACTTTTTGAGTTGGAGAATAATCCAACAAAGGGCAGCGACCTCTGTCGTGAATCCAATTTAATTAAATGTAAATAAATAAAACTAAAAATTAATTTTTAAAAATCAAAACACTGAGATGCCCCCGCTAGCATAATTTTAATGAAACATTCAAACTTTTACGTTTAAATGTTTGATAAACTCGAATGTTGTCGTGACACCAACAGAACTTCCTCCATATAAACTTAATACGAACAAAAAGTGGCGTGATCATCATGGTGAACCTTAATGATAGTTGAAAGTTCTTATGGCGGTGTTCTCCTTTAATCGAACGAAAGAGAGAGAGAGAGGGGGGAGGGAAACAAGTGCACGTTTATCCCTTTGACACCTTCGGTAATTGATTGGAATGATTGATAAACGAGGTCTGTTCACGCCTGCGCAGGAAATGGTTCAAGTTAAGGGACTGAAACTATCAAGCGGTCCAATCCAATCAGCGTCCATTAAAAGCCAATGGACGTAATCTGCCGTCCAAGATAGAACCATTGGGCCCAGTGATGACAAAGGGAGACCCATCTCATAATTAATTAGTTCCCAAAGAGAGGGAACCGAAAATTTTTAGTAAAAGGGGTCTGCCTAGATATGTTTGATTAGTGGAAGGGGGTCATGAAACGTTCAAATGGGGCCATCCATGGCATACATAACATTGACGATAAATTCAAACTGAACAACTCTCAGTAAACAATTTCGGTAGTATTAAAGTCACCAATATTTTCTAAAGGCCAAAATCTGGCGGCTGTTTATGCTGCAAATTGTGGCGTCGAGGAAAAGCGTTGATTTAGTGTACGTAACGTTGATTAGGAAAACTAAATTAAGCTTCGTTTCTGAATTTGAAAATGACAACTGTCACCTTTAAAACAATGCATGCAAATGGAAAACAGAACTTCAACGGAAAGAATTAATTAAAGTTGGTAATAAATTTGACAAGACCTACAGATTAACCCCTTTTTGAGAAGAATCGATTTCCGTAGACAAGATATTTAAAAACCAAAATATTTGAAAATTTTAAATGGCACGAATAGTAACAGTTATAGAAAAGAAGTGACACTAATGCGCTTCACTGAATATACAATCTCGTATGTGTCGATAACAGCATTTAATATACCGATAGCTAATGATTACGTTCGCTTTGGACGCTTTTTCGCTAAAAACGTCTCATAAACGTCCAAATATAGTCGATAACCAATATAGGTTCTATGTAAATTAAACATACTTATCGACTATTTTTGAACGTTTATGAGCGTGTTCAGCAAAAAAGCGTCCAAAGTGAACTTAGCTTATATGTTTAAAAAACGAGTTCATATAATGCAAGACGTTTTCGGTGTATGCGAAATACTTTCCACGTATAGCATGAATGAGCCCGCCCATAACCGCACATATTAAAATAAAGTAGAATTTAAGCACTCAGTAATTTGGGTATTATTATCCCAAATCGCATAATAGCGATTTTTTTATAGTGAACATCTTGATTGATTTTTCGTTGCATATTAACTAAATCACATATAAAAAACAGCATAAATAGCCGATTTTCTGTGCTTTTATTCGATGTATGCAGGATGCCTTTATCTCCAGTAACAACATTTTTAACTTTTTATGGCAAGGGTTTTTTGTTGCATGGTTAATTTAAATACAAATTTAAAGATGCATAACAACAGTTTTTATGCTTCTTTAAATTAACCATGCAACAACTGAAATAACTCCACTGACTAGCATGAGTGACTTGCAGAGAAGCCTTGTAGTCTAAGGGAGCCGTTTATTGTTGTATCAATTTTTATTTCAGTTGCAGTGTTGGAAATAAATAAAACAAAAGTGAATTCTGACTGAATGGGCTCGTGGCTACAAATATGACTTGGTAGCATAGTTATCAAAGTAACAATGCTACTTTCGTAAAAAAAAAATAACTTCAAGGTCAATAAAAATATAGCGTTATTGTATTGCCCCCAAATGTTCTAATCTTATTCCGTATGACTATAATCGACGTATCTGCAATACTAACCGAGATATTGTTTATTGTAAATGTTTCGTCCCGTAGGGACAAATACAGTCGAACCAACAAATATATTCCCCTGACATACTGTATTTGAGATGAAGCACTCTGTATATAGCTTTCCCTTGTGAGCTTCATCGAATTTTTTTTTAGTGTCGTCAATAAACCAGCCCAGTCTGAAGCCCATAACTCGTCGCCTCAATAATTCGATGAAGATGAGACACACCGAGGCTCATAACTCTCTTCTAAAAGTATGAGGCACCGAATTGTAATTTACACCAATGGGTATCGAGCAAATTTACTATGGCCATTCGATCGATTCATAGAGACATTCTATGTTTCAAACCACCAAAAACACTAATGACAGGTTAGGTTTGACTTTTCCAAATTCTATTTCGGATCACTGATGTTTCCGAATTTTCAAATCTGAGGTTGTTGACCTATTATAAACCAAATAAAATTTTTAAACGTTTTCTGACTATCGTAAAACTTTTCACTCGAATGAAGAAACTTTTCCCATAAAAACCACTCATTTAAGTTATACTGTATTATGTAACCCGAAACATAATTTTTAGATGGCAAAAACAGTTCTTCACCAAGTTGTTTCTCATCTCATCCCATTTTTTTTCTACGTTCTCTTATGATAAGACACACGGTGATGTGGAACCCATCCGTCTCTCGACAGGAGAGAAGGATCCTCCTCAAGATTTACCATCATACATAAAACAAGGTGTTACGGTGGGATAATTTTCATGCTTCACTTGAAATTACTAATCTCGTGCATGAATTCCTTGTAAGTGATCTACACTTTCACCCTTCAAGCAAGACTTATATCTCCCCCTTTCGTTCAATTTTTATTTTATCCTACTACACGAAGGTGAAGGTTTTTTATGGCAACCAATCAGATGGAAGATTTAGGGAAATGGTCGCTCACCAATCGAAAGTCTATCTTTTATGGATATTTTACGATTGGCCGAGAATGGACGAAAAAAGAAACTTAAGACGAGAAAAGAGTATTACTAGTATTATAATGACAAAAGAAAAAAAGATAGTTCAAAAAACCAATCGGTCGACAAGGCAGAGCGTAATACCCCCTTCTAAATTAAGGTTGGATATCTTGGTATCTCTTTGTATCCTCTATTAAATTATTTTTTATTGTCCTTAACTGAGTATTTATAAATCATATAAAAAAAAAATAAAAAATTGTGTTTATAAACGGCTTGTTAACTTAAAATTGAGCAGTTGGGTGGAATAACGGCGTAACTAAGAAAACTGTGATTTTGAGAAAAATGGCAAAAACTTTGGCATCTTCAAATTTAAGATAAGAGAAAAAATTCTTGTCACTCGTACTGTGCAGTGGAGTTAGTTCAGTTGCTGCATGGTTAATTTAAATATGAATTACATCCTTAACAACTATGAACTCAAATAACTCCACTGAATAGCATGGATGACTTGCAGAGAAGCTGTTGTGTAAGAGCTGCTCTTTATTGTTGTATCAATTTATATTTCGGTTGCATTGTTGAAAATAAATATTAAAAAAAAGTGGATTCTTACTAAATGAGTCGGTGGCTACAACTTTCTAAATATGACTTGGTAGCTACGACTCACAGTTTCCAATGTAACAATGTGATTTCCGGTTTGTAACAATGCGAGATCAATGCAACTACCACCATTGTAAAAACAACAACCTATAAAGGTGCTATTATATCCAAAACTCAAAATTGTCATTGTAATAACCTTTATAACATTTCCATGGAACTGTAATTTTGACTCACCCTGTATGAACCAGGATTTGTATGCAATGCTTATATACTGTAGGTATTGTACAATGCCTAGCATCTTTTGGTAAAGTATGAAATAACATGTCATATGCAACTGTTTAGGTTAGTTAACAATATTTTCTTGAATTACGTGATCTTGCACGTGATTATTAAAATAAAACTGTCTGGTTTTGAATATGACCAACCACATTTGAATTCGAAACTTGCGTTATTGATTCAATAACCCAACAACATGGTTTTGATGTTACCTTCTCATGTGAAAGGAAATGGAGGAAAATATTGGACATTTTCTGTATGGAAAAAAATAGCAATAAGTGCATGCAATCATACTTCTTCAAAAAAGAAAAAAAAAGGATGAATGAAAAAAAAAATCCAGTACAAGTCAAAATGATTTTCATCCCATCTTTCGCGTTGGAAAATCACGTGACTCAGGGGCTGCCAAAAGCTGCCTCGAGACATTGAGAGCCCATGATGGATGTTGAGTTGTGAATAGGTTCGAGAGGGTATGAGAGTTTGTTCTCTTGGGTGTTGACCTTACAACCTCGTTTCGAAAAACTATCGAGTGATGGATAAGTTGACAGTATAAAAATAAAATAAAAAATCGTAACTCGTTATATAATCCCAATATAGCGATATACAATAACTGTTACTCCATTTTATAAAAGCTTCATATCATCTACACCCCCAAAAAGAATAATCGACTCGTACTCTTCACTCTTTAACTTTTCAGATTTTTAAAAGAAAAATAGAATTGCGCTGTTATCTCGAAAGAAAAAGACAACGAGTATGGCGATGAGAATCTTCCTAACGAAAGGGAGCAACACGAAACCACCAACAATGGAGGTTGCTTATATTGACACAGATGTCAGGCTCCAATTATTTATTCATCAGCCTTGAGGAAAAGCGTCGAGGAAGACGTCAACGCTCCGTCACGCTGAACTGTTTTGGGTTCAGAAAAGGAGAAGAAAAAAGACGTGGTAAAGTTATCGAGTTTCTATTTTTAGCAGCCAATACCCTAATGAAGATGGTCACCATCGCCAACAGCAGGAAATTGCTTTCCAGATAGTCTCAGAAAATGATTGCACGCAAAAATAAACGGTATAACTTAATATTATGTTAAATAAACGTTTCTAAACATAAATATCACGTAGTATAGTTAATAAAATATTACGCATTTTTAATAGTTAATGATCTTCCTGTTTTAAATTACCATCGACGACGTGTAATTTACACTAGAAAAAATGATTATGTGTTTGTTTTGCGTCTCCATAACTCTAGGACTATTAGACCAACAAGTTTGAAACTTTATGTACATACTGTAGGAACCCTTCATATGTGTTCCTAACTATTGTTTCAATTATTAACTTTCTAGTTCTCAATAAAGTGTGTTGAGTTTCGTAAAGTCTCGGTAGATGGCGACAAACAGATTTTACTTTATTGCTAATTTCGTTGCTTGACGATTAGCGACACTCGCGTTGCATACTTTTCACTAACGAAGACAATTCTTTAACATCGTCCTAACTCTAAAGATCATTTTACACGTCAAACTTTTTCAATCAAATTCCATTAATTCCAACTTTTTTCTGACGTCATACACACGACCTGGCGCGTTTTTGTGCCTTCGGTCAAACGATGAAACACGACAGAAGCACTGAAACGCACCACGATGTGTGTATGACGTCAGAAAAAGTTGGAATTTGATTGAAAAAGTTTGACGTGTAAAATGGACTTTACTCTAAAACTATGAATAATGTTTATGGAGCTTCGGGCAGCATAAGTCGAAGCCACACTTTTGAAATTGTTCAGGAAAGTCGTTTTTTTGGTGAAAAACTCCATAGAGTACCATACTGAGCAACAAGGTAATCCTCTACATTATGGTTCCATTTTCTGGAATATCAAGGAAGTAGTAAAGTAGCAACCTAAAAACAGTACTGTTGAACAGTTTGATGTAAAAATGTCATTTTTTGAAAAAGTGTGCACTATGCTGCCCGAAGCCCTTCAATTAATCGTTTCCAAAACGTCCGAATAAATGGCGCCATAAAAAAGTTTTTCATTTCAACGTTTACGAATCCAAATAGCATTCAATGAGATTTGTACCTGCGAAAAACACTCTAATATCCTCGGTTATAATTTACGTGACATCAACATTGTGATTGGTCCATAGGTGATCGTGCGACAAGTTCAACGTATCGTGACAAATGCAGAAACAGAAAGGAAATTCTTGAAACGAGAAAGACTTATCTTCACTTTTTTCTCCATCTTTTCTGTGGCAATTTCCTTGACGACGACGAAAGTCGAAGAGTAAGAAGGAAAAAAACCACCTGAGTTTGGAGGAAAACTTATCGTGCGAACAAGGTTATAAAAGTGTGTAAAGGTAACACTTCCCTTCCCCAAAACCAATGAGGTAAAGCAAAAAAAAAAGAAAGAAAACCAATGAAAGGAGAACGAGAGAGAGAGAAAGGAAAAGATTCGGGAATGTTCTTGGAATTGCCTAAACGAAATGGCGGCGTCCCTACAACAATGGCAATCGAATCGCTCAAAAGGAGAACATCAAAGTGAACTTGGGAGTCGATGGCAAGTGAATCCCATCAGCAAAGGAGTCTCGACTCCGCCATTAGGCTCGAAAACGAGGGTACTTTGACTTCGACTCCGGGGAACGATTGCCGAGATTGATTCCGAGACAGCAACTTGTGCGCATGCGTCGTTGCATCGTAATTGATGACGCTTCCAGGAGCGCTTAATCCGCCGGATTTCGAAAAAGGGGAGGGGGTGTGAAAGGGGTTTCGAGAGAAAAGGAAGAGTCTTTTGTCACTGTCGTCACGTGATGGACCCCTCGAGTCCGTCACGTGATGCCATGTCAAACTGGCGCGAGTGAGAAAGAGAAAAAGAAAGGGGGGAGGAATAGATAAGGAAACAAATTGAAATGCCTTTCCGACGTGTGTTTCGAATGGAAATCGTCGATGACATCATCGCTTTTACTGGTTCGGAGATTTTTTCGTCTTTTGCTTTTTTGTTTTTTAACTTTTTCCCGCCGTTAAAACGTTAACTCTCCTGTTTTGCCTTCCCCGCACTTGACGTTTTCCTTTTCTTAACTAAAGTTTTCTTTCATCCGATGTTTAAAAGCCTATTGATCTTGGTTAACTTTCACGAGTTTTTTCCCTTTCTGACAATTTCTTTGTAAAAAGTTCGTAGATTTCATCGCAAACGTACGTAGATTCAAATCCTATACTGGAACGTTTAGACCAAACGACAAAAGAACTATGTTCAGTATTGTGTTTTTCCTTTTTGTGTTTTTCCTTTCAGGTGTTTTGTTGTTTGTTTTGTGTCCTTTAATGTACAAACTGTGCGCAATAAACTAAACTAAACTAAACTAAACTATATGCACCAGTAGTTTAATTAATCTAGGAAAACGATTCGATTCAAATTGTGCCAATCTATACGATGATTACGTTGTACGCAAACCTCGCACAAATTCGAAAATGACAGATTAAAATTTCCATGAAGGTGACACAAATTTTAGCATTCAGTCATTTGAAAGGTCTGGTGTAAAACAGTGTTAAAAAACATTTTTGTTAAAAAGGACCTAGAAGCGTTTTTGAATGTGGTAGATGCAATTCCTATCATCCTAACGCATAATTTTGAGCAAAACAACAATGTGTAAATAGACATTAGTACAAAAAGTGTTAAGTAGCCCATAGACGGCAATGCAAGTTATCATCTTTAAACGCGATTTCCTCGAAATTGTATAAATGTTACGGCATGTTACACCCTTAAATTTAAATTTTTTTTTTAAATTATTTTTCACGGTCCAATGGAACCAAAAATAAAGGGTGGGACAATACAAACACTGGGACGGGGACAGGGAAAATAT